>CAODLS010867966.1:0-20481 GCA_948243855.1 Flueggea neowawraea
TGCCTCAATGTGACCAAGTAAAGCCCCAGAGTTGTCAAACTACAACTCGACTCCAAGCTCCATTAACCTTTGCCATTCTGACACTGCTGGTCGTCTTTCCACTGCAATGTGAGCCAAACTCCCCATCGACTTCCTACTTAACGTATCTATAACCACGTTAGCCTTGCCAGGATGATACGATATGATGCAATCATAATCCTTTAGCAATTTCAACCAACATCTCTGCCTCAAGTTCAGTCTATTCGGTTCATGCTTCTTAAGCTGTCTGGATGCATATGCAATCACCTTACCATGTTGCATCAACACACAACCTAAACCAACTCTTGAGGCATCACAGTAAACTGCGAATCCTCTAGAACCCGATGACAAAACCAATACTGGTGCGCTCGTCAAACATTCTTTCAACTTCTGAAAATTGTCCTCATATCGGTCGGACCACACAAATTTGACTCCTTTCTGAGTCAATCGAGTCATAGGAGCTGCTATCCTCGAGAAATTTTGGATAAACCTCCTATAGTAACCAGCTAGACCCAAAAAACTCCGACTCTTCGTAGCTGTCTTATGCCTCTCCCAGTGGAGTATAGCCTCTACCTTTTGTGGGTCAACCATAATACCGTTTCTCAACACTACGTGCCCGAGAAATATCACTCGGTCAAGCCAAAACTCGCACTTCGAGAACTTAGCGTAAAGCTGATGTTCTCTCAAGGTTTGCAAGACTAATATCAAGTGATCCTCATGCTCCTCCCTACTCCTCGAGTAGATCAAGATGTCATCAATGAAGACAATTACAAATCGATCTAGATACGGCCTGAACACTCTGTTCATCAAATCCATAAATACCGCAGGAGCATTCGTCAATCCAAACGACATCACCAAAAACTTATAGTGTCCGTATCTAGTCCGAAATGCAGTCTTCGGAGTGTCCTCACCTCGTATCCTCAATTGGTGATATCTCGACCTCAAGTCGATCTTAGAAAATCATCTATCATCGGAAGCGGATATCGGTTCTTTACCGTTACCTTGTTCATCTGTCGGTAATCGATGCACATACAAAGGCTACCATCCTTCTTCTTCACAAATAAGACCGGAGCACCCCAAGGTGAAACACTCGGTCGAACGAATCCATTATCCAACATTTCTCTCAGTTGAGTCTCTAACTCTTTCAGCTCCGCCGGTGCCATCCGATACGGTGGAATCGATATAGGATCGGTACCAGGCTGAACCTCTATAGGAAACTCAACCTTACGCTCTGGCAAAAGTCCAAGTAACTCCTCTGAAAACACGTCGGAGAACTCTCGAGCTACTAGCGCCTCCTCTAGTCTCAACTCTGAGCTCTGTGGCTCAACAAGCACAAAAACCAAATATGCCTCACAACATCAGCGAATCATCTTCTCAGCTCTAACAGCTGATACATAACTTCAAATCACGCTGTCTCGTTCACCCTGATAATAGAACTCTGCCTGACTAGGTGGTTGAAAACATACCCTTTTGGCAAAACAATGCAAGGTAGCGTGCCAAGTCGAAAGCCAATCCATACCAAGTATCACATCGAACTCTCCCATATCCAACGTGGTAAGATCAGCAGTCAACTCGTGCCCCTCAAAGGCAATCACACAATTTCGGACATCGGAATCAACAATAATCTTGTCACTCAAAGGTAACAAAACCTCTAACAACTTGACTAATGGATACACCACTAACCCAGCATGTTCAACAACATAAGGCGTGATGAATGAGTGCGATGCACCATAATTGAATAAGACATATGCAGAAGAACCAAAAATGGATAGCGTACCCGTAACTACATCATTGGAGGTCTGAGCCTCTTGGCGAGTGAAATGGTATACTCGAGCCTATCCCTCTGAAATAGAACTACCTTGACCAATCTTCCCACGACCATTACCCTAACCGGTCTAGCCACAACCTCCACAACCTATCGTGCCTCTACCTGAAACTACTGTCAGCTCCCACGCTGGCAGTACCAGAAACACCAACCACTGACTGAACCGTCTGTGATCTTGAACCATGCTTGACGGGACAGTCAACTACCTTGTGTCCCGGCTACTTACAATGAAACCAGAGACTTGTTGCCTTATGCCAAGCCCATTGATGCCTCTTCGAACATGTCTCACACTGTGAGTAAGAACCTCCATAACTCTGGCCTCCGGTATGTCCAGCTGATTGCACCACACTGACACTCTAGAAGTTATTTCCCTGCCCCTGGCCTCTAGATGAATGTATGTGCCCCTGAGCTGACTGAGCACTCTGACCCTGGCTTTGTTGACCTCCAGATGTACCCTGAATCTTCACCATCTTGGGCTCTCTTATCCGTCTCTCATCCTGATACTCCATGCCTTTGGCAGCCTCCGAAATCTGTGATGTTGTAGCCAGACCCAGAGTCGCTACCACTCTGCGATGCTAGAGTATCAATCCATTCAAGAACTTCATCGCTAAGGCCTCCTCACCACAGGCCTCAGCATATGCATACCTGCTCAAATTTCTAAAGCGATCCTCATACTTGTTTACTGACATACCTAACTCCTGGGTAAACTCACTGAACTGATCTACCTTCCTATTCCTATCACTCTGGGAAAGGACAAACAGAATAAGCTCACTCTTGAACTCATCCCAAGTAACAATCCTCTACGATCCCATATCCTGCCACCACCTTGTAGCTCGGCCATCCAATAAGAACGATGCAAGCATAACTCTCGCTACCTCATCAATGAGCTTCATAGCCTTAAAACATCGCTCAATCATAGAAGGGAAGCGATGATGGTCATCTCCCAAATTGCCCTCAAACCTGGGCAGAGTAAGCTTTAAGAACTTGACAAGTCGAGACTCAGTCTCTGACTGTGGTGCTACTGAAGCTACATGTGCTGGTGCATGTTCATTGGCCAAGCATAGCTGAGAGATAGCAGTAATCTATGAGGAAATATTACTGGTTCCTATAACAATCCATATATGTCGCATTCCAGAAAGCTCATAAATGAAATTATAGATCATCTAAGGAATTCCATAACAGATTCCACCATGGAGGTTTAGTAAAGAATCAAGCTAAAAGTCCCCACGTCATTTAATGTAAATGTTCAGCTGCTGGTGTGACTTTGGTAGGTCCGAAAGACCAGATGCTGTCCAGATTACCAATCGAAAGGATTACATTTAATCCACTAACTAGTACAGATTCACCACCAAGAACAACTGTCTAGATCATTACAAAATGCTTGTCAGAAATTTTTTTCTCTGTGATTCATATTACTCTGGCACAACACGCAGAAACAACAGAACCAATTCAGAAAAAATTATATAAATTGCTTCTTGAAAACTAGACCCTTTATCGTACTGTGACCGATCCAATATTCAAAGCATCATTGTAGCCATGTTCGATGTTTTACTACAAATTTTGTTCATCATAGATAACCAAAAAATTACCCTAAGTCACACCACAACACAACACAACACTTAAAAATCTCAAATTCAGAGCGAATAAAAATTAAGAAGACGCTGTCTCCGGAACCCCAACATTTCCACTAGACCATAACGTGAAAGAAGCTAAACACACGCACATAAAAGAAAAAAAAAATCCTTTAAATTGTGATTCCACACAGAACAACATAGACCAAAACCACAGAAGCAGAAAAGAAAACAACTTGAGAGACAAAAGAACATTCTCAATTCGAACACCATTGCCGGTACTGGAGGAGACAGCGAGTGACATTATCATGAACCCAACTCTCAGCAGCTTTCTTGGAAGAGTTAAAGGTTTTAACCATGGAATTGGGAATGCCGAGAGCGACATCAATCTTGGAGCCAGAAAGAGCTTGAAGCACAAGTGGGTCAGCATCAAAGAGCTTCACTTTGTCTATGTTGTTGGACTTCGACAGCTCCACCACCTTGGGCGGTGGCAGTAGGTGTGAAGCGGTGGTTCCGCAGTTTACTCCAATGGCTTCACTGGCGGAAATTGTGGCCACTAAAAGGAGGAGGAAGAGGAGACATTGATTTGGAGGCATTTGGCTTGGTGAGTGGGAGAGATGGAAAGAAAAGGGGGTTTAACTTTAAGCTGAAAAAGCTGGCAGGACTCGGAGCCAGTGTGAACTGTGAAGCACAAATGAGCAGGGATTTTTTCACAAGTTGTATTAAATGAAAATGGGAACTATTTATAACTTTAAGAAAACTAGATTTAGTAAATATTTCCAAAACTAAAATTTATAAACTATATGAACTTCAGTGAATTTGTAATATTCGCATTTATTACCATCTCAACCGACTTTTGATTAGACTCTGAGTTTTATTTTTTTTTTCTAATTTTTTAGTTAAACCGATTTTTTTAAACTACTATTTGAGTTTTGAATGGTGTTACAATTTTAGTTCAACCAAACTTTAATTAATCTGGAAAAATAGTTAGATAAATATTTGGAGCAAAGTGAAGGCAAAGTATATGTTAACTTTTTTTTTGTAGAAAAATGGTTTGTTCATACTGGGCCATGGGTGGAACCGGATCCAAATCAATAAGTATTTTTTTCAGGTGGTTATCAATTAGTTTTATATAATCGATTCGGTTACGGGTTTGGTTTGACCTCCTAATTTGTTAAGTGAAAGACTTCCTAATTAGTTGGAATCTTAATTAGGAAGGGGTCCTAATTAGTTTAGGAGAAAGACTTGCTAATTAGTTAAGTGAAAGACTTCTTAATTAGTTGGAATCTTAATTAGAAGGAATCCTAATTATTTTAGCAGTAAAACTTCTTAATTAGTTGGGAAAGAGACTTTTTGATTAGTCAAGAACAAACCCTAATAAGTTAGTATAAATATTGGCTAGGTAAGAAACCCTAAAATAGAAGTGGAGACACACAAAGAGAGAAAGACTCTCTCCCTCTCCTCTCCTAGCCGTCGGCCTATCACTCAACAAGTAGATAATTCTGTGGCTTTAGGTTGCAAATACTTACCTCGTTCCCAACGCTAATCCGTCTGTGGTTCCAATCGACTAGCAACAAGTTGTTTTATATGCATCCGCTCTTGTTCTTTTGTTGCACATATCGAGATAAGATCTCGATCCATCTATTTAATTATATGTTAATTGTTTATTATTATATATGTTATATTTATTATGCGGATGCTTTCATTGGTATTAGAGCCTAGGTTATTTTTGTGATTTGCTCATAGAACCTTATTGGTCATGCAACCTAGAACTGGCACCTTAATAAGAGACTTAATTAGATTAATTTATTGGATAGTAAATCAAGTGTATTGCTGCATTTTCTTATTTGTATGCAACTATATATATGTGTGCTTTATTATTGTCTTTGTTGTGCAATAATTACAATTGTTTTCAAGTCGATTGATGCCTGAGCTAGACGAAGACGTTAAGCTCATGTGACAACAATCAAAAATTATGAAATGTGTATTACAATGTATGTGAAAAGAGCTACGAGCTCTTGACACCTTGAATTTTGGTTATAGCCAAATTCAAGAAGGTGATAAATACTCAACGTAATTTGGACCGAAAAGTCTAAGTGAAGTGTGTTGCAATTCGTAACTAGTAATATAACATTTATAAGAGCATATCCAGCGGAAATAAAAAAATTTTTAAACCTAGAATTCCACCAATGATCCATGCACATCAACGTACATGATTAGGTTTAGGGTTTTTACCTTAAAATCAATGCTTGAATGTATGACCAAATGGAGTGTTAATGTTGCTTTTAGTATTCAAGGTCGAAACTTAAATTGTCATGTTGCCTTTGCGCAAACGTGTATAAAGGTATCCACATAAACAAACCTCTTTTGGATTGTTGGAGTATACTAATACTTAGAATCTCTATTTTAATTCTCATAAATAATTTTTCTCTCTTTTATTTGTGGCACTCACAAATTCGGCCAAGCCATTAAAGAAATAGCAAGATGTGCTTCTTATTTATAGGAACATGGAAAACCCTAAATGGGTACACTAGGGTTAGCCAAATTCCCTTTATTGTCCCACAAGAATAAAGACTCCTAATTAGGTATGCAGTGTGCTGAATTTTCCTTTCCTTGTCACACAAGAATAAGGATTCCTAAAAAATAGGAGTATGCCGAATTTCTAAATGGGTATATTAATATTTTTGGACTTTTAATTACATGATACATTATCATTAGATAAATAACTCTATTATTAATATGCATGGGCCTAAGCTATGTCATTCATAATAATACATCCAAAACATGTTTAACTTAATAACAAATAATTTATATTAAAAGCCCATTACATTAATGGATAGTATCTTGTATCATATTTAAGATATAAATCATAAAATTATAAATTATTATTAATTAATCAAATTAATTATCTAAATAATTCAATTACCATAAGAGAGAATATTTGTAAGCAAATTTAATTCGTTCTAGTGTATGACCTAATAGGCCAACTCGAAATTGACAATGGTCATTGTCCCAAAACTTGGGTTCATTGTTCATAAGCGGTATCTAGTAATACATTATGGCAACCCAAAATCAAGTGGAGTCGATGATCCAAGTTAACATTTCATAGTTTGATATTTAGTCATTTTGTCTCATGATATCTAGATTAAGCATAAGGCATGGTCACATGTCGACCTTATATTTGGTCAATGTGTTTCTTGATCCGAAGTAGGTTGATATAGCAAATGACATTGATAATCCCTTTATCAATTCATTTGAGTATGCATACACTCCATCAACCCTACTTATCAAGTGCTCTAAAGATATCACTCTTAATAAGAGGAACAAATTCGTCACTCTCACTGTCACTCGTCTACAAGATTCATGACATATCCAATCGTGGCCTTTATTGTCACCCTGTTATGGATGACATTTGACCAAGTCAAAACATGTGATTTCTCATATAAGAGTCGATAGTGAGTTTTAGTCAGAGGACTCAAATATCACCACTGCATGAAAGCTACTTGTGACATCAATCCATGAAGTGCTTTCATAGTGGACCAATCCAATACATGTTCCCTAACATGTATCTATGTTCTAAGTGATATCTCACATCCATAATCAGTGAAACATGACTACCCACTTAGCAACATACTAATCTTAGCTCATTATCATTCCTACGATAACAATCGATTAAGGACATTTAGAATAGTATTTTTTTTACCTTAGGGTTTTACTATCAATTCAAACTTGATGACATAAGAAAGAATAATCTATTCATGGAGAATTTATCTTCATAAATCATATAATATTTCATAGATATGAAATGAAATGTCTCTTTATTAAATGACAAATATAATGACAGTGTGTTGACTTTCAGTTTTGATGATTTTAACAAAACATGTGAAAAAGTTAAGCAATGCACGTTGCAGCCAATGTTAAGCTCGTTGCAGTCAATGTTAAGCTCGTTACAGTATGATCAAAGCATGTTACAGCCATTACAAGTCACGTTTATCATACCAAAGGAATTATGGGTTTTCCAATTGAGGTATAAGTTGTGCAACATAAGATACAAGTCATATTATCGAGTTGAACTAAAGAGGCAGTAAGTATCTAAAACATATAAGGTGTGTTACATAAAGCTCAAGTCACGTTATATGGATAAGGTGCTCTCGGCATGAATTGCACTTATCTACAAGTCACATTGTAGAGTCTACAAGTCACGTTATATGGATGAGGTGCTCTCGGTATGAATTATACTTGCGCACAAGTCACATTGTAGACTACACAAGTCATGTTGATGAGAATGAACATCAGACTTGAAGTCGAATTGCAAGCAATGGAAATCAACTTTACATTATGCTTCAAGTCATGTTGTGAGCAAATGAGTCACCTTTAAAAGCATTCCTCAACGCACGTTGTAAGCCGATACAAGTCACGTTGAAGTGGGTGATGTCAGCATCTGACAAGTCAGCGCCTCGGGATTCAAATTTGAATATTTTCTGACACCTGACGCATTCACGTGAAAGAATCAAAGGAGCGATCTTTGGAGATCGACAACGCACATTGAAAAATGAAGTGCCATATGCATTGCACACTAAGGCATGATTAATGCACGTTGCAAATGGACACAAGTCACGTTGTAAGAAGAAAATTTCCAGGTGAGCATTCTGGATGGAGACTCAAGTCACATTGCATAAACACAAGATACATTTCATTGTGCAACATTTGAGGCCGAAGCATCAGAGTTGGATGCAAGACACATTGAAAGGAAGCAAGTCACATTGTACGTCAATGGGACATTTACAACGCACGTTGCATGGGATACAATGCACATTGTACCTGCTGATGTCATCAAAATCAGAATTTCTTTCTCGTCTGTTAACGACTATTTCAAGTCTCACAACGACTACATTTTGAAGTCCACCTATAAATAGAGGTATGCACTTCATAGACAAATAGAGAACACATTGAGAGTGTGCCCAAGCTTTGCTAGTTTTATTCTTGATTTTCTCTCTCTAAGTGTTTTTAAGTTCTTACACCACAACTAAGCTTTTGTGTTGCTATTTGCTTTGAGAGTTGGTGTGAGAATATCATTCTCATTCTGTTAAACCTTTTATAATCAATCTTTGGTTGCAAAGCTTGTGGGTAGAATATGTTTGCTTGTTTGTTGCCTTTGAAAAACAAGTGGTTGTTGGTTTTCTTTTTTAGCCAGTTAAAAACAGGTGGTTGTAAAGGTTTTCTTGTGAGCTTGAAAAATAAGAGGTTGTAACGGTTTGCCTCCACCTGCAAGTGAGGAAGGGATAGTGGATTGAAATTCTCTAGTTGAGACTAGAGGAGTGGACGTAGGTCAAGGAGGACCGAACCACTATAAATCTTGGATTTTTTTCTCTATCCCTTACTCATTTTCATTTCAGTTTATGTGGTTATGTGTGTTGGATTGAGCTATTGATTTTTGTTTTTCAAAATATTGCCAAAAGTTTAAATTTTTTTTATACTTAGCAAGAAATCCAATTCACCCCCCTTCTTGGATAGCCATATTGGGATTACATGCAGAATATACAAATTATTTACAAAAAATATATCAAATCTCAGACAAAATATTTGTTACATAAAATATATTAAATTCCAAAACAGAATGTTTATTACAAAAAATATAATAAACTTAAAAATAGATTATTTATGTAAAAAAAAATTGAAAACAGATTTTCATAGCAGAGATTTCACGTAAGTCAGATTTTAGGATTTCATATCCTTTAATTAGTTCGGATTACATGCAACGTCATAGCACAACAAAAACATATATAATTTCAGAAGATACAACCTATGTGTTTGAAGCTGTCATCGCACTCACCTGGACGCCGAGCCAACTAATCCAAGTCACGGTCCACTGGTGAATGGTTGGTCACCTCGGAAGTCAAACAAAGCTGAAAACAAAATTTATTATAGCAGACATTAGATGTGGTACTTCAGAAAATACTGAATATGCATGCAATGCAGATGCTTGTCCCAACCCACGACAATGTCAAAAAACAATCTAACCTTGCTTCTAAAAAATTGGACACTTCGTAAAATTACCAAATGGTCCCTCATTTTGCAAAATTACACTTTAGACCCTAAAGTTATGGAAAATTATAGATTAGTCCTCAAAATATCCCAAAATCACAAATCATTCCTCAAACCTTCCAGAATGTCAAATAAGATCCCAAACATGCAAAATATCAAGTCCAGTCCTTGCGATAGAAAATTATCCAAAAACACCATGCTCTCGATTCAACTGATATAAATCATTCCTAATCACCTAAATTGACTCTAATCAACCTCATAAATTTGAATCTACAATTCATTTCACCAAGAGAACACAAAATCATCAAAAATTCGTCCAAAACCAAACCAAACCAAACCCTAATTCAAACAAAACAACATCAAATCTTCAAAACCAAGCTTAATCTATGTATATCTAACCTCTAACAATCATAATCTAATAATATTCAACTCCCATTTGGACGAAATAAAGAAAATCCGAACCAAACATTCAAATTTGGCCCAAAAACAAATTCTGAGATTCAAGCATGAAAATTATGAAATAAAGAGATTAAAGGCTCGATCTTACCTCTAGAGATGTTGAGGAATGAAAGAGAGACAATGGGAGACAGATTCAGATGACTTTGGAGCGGATTTGAGTAAAAATGAGAAGTGAGCCGAAAAGGGTCAGGTTTAGATGTTTAAAAGCACCCACATATCAAAACATACTGTTTCAACTATTTACAAAGGTAACATACATCATCTCACATGCAACATACATCTTGGACACTCACAATGTACGTTTTGGTATCATAACGTATGTTGCGATGCTCAAAATTGCATCCAGAAGCTTTTGTTTTGCGAAAATGATGATCAACGTACGTCATACATTTCACAATGCACGTCTTACATGAATAACGTACGAACTAAATGAAACTTACGTCTTGGAAAATTTCTAGATAACTTAAGTTTTACATGCCACAACGTATGTTGCTCAATGTCGGATAGCCTTCCTTGACTTCCTTCGCTTCTGCACACACGTTGAATCATTCCCAGAGATCAACAACACCAAACCTTACCAAAACATCATAATTAAACAATACAATTATCATCCCAAACACTTAATCATCATCACAACATCCAATGATCAAATCGAAGTTGAACGAAAAGCTATAGGAAATCTAGTCAGAACCAGCAGAGAATTATACTGTCCACGTCAAAATGAAATCATCCTTATTGTAAGAAGGCAAAAATAAATGAGGAAATTACACACATGATAGATTTGGAAAACTATTAACCCAAATATCACCCTAGTTGTTTATTTTCTCACGAATCCCCCTCTCTCATTGTTCAGTCTCTCTCTACCTTTCTCTCTGTCATATTTCTTCTCTCTCTGCTCCATCTCCTCCTTTCGCTTTCTCCACCTCCTATTCTCTCCTTCTTTTCCTTTATCTCCTTTTGTTGCTGGCTCGATTTGTTCCCTCTCTCTCTCTCTCTCTCTCGATTTTTGTCAGCTTCGATTTGGTGGCAGTGAAGATCACATTTATTGGTGGAGTAAGAGAGATGAGGTGGAATGTACAATGAAGATCTTGATCTGAAAACGACGATATAGTCACGAAAAGTGTCTAACAAACGGTGAACAAACAATGAGGAAAGCTAGAGACAGTGCAATGGCTTTCGAGGTGCTCTCCTTTCTTGTCTCTAACCATTGGACATTTTGATTTTATTTAATAAGTGGTGGCCACACACCTCTACAGAATTATGCATCGGTCCGTGAAATATTGTAATATAATAAATTAGTCCCTTAATTTTGTAACTGCAGTCCTTAAAAAATTGCATAATTACTTGTTTGAACACTGAAGTTTCACCAAATTAAGAAAAATCAATTTTAAAATAGTGTCCACCAATTTTATACTATTTATCTATGTTTTGTTCACCTTTTGACCACTTTTGGAAAAATCGATTTCAATTATTTTCATGTACTTATCATTTAAATATTTAATAAAAACAATCAAGTATTTTCCACCTTTTGTACACAAGAAAATTAAGAAATTTATTTTGTTAAATGAAATTAGGTTAATTCACTGAATTTGGTTAAAAAAAACATTCTGTGCACCATTTGTACACCATGTGTACACCTTTCACAAAATGAATTGGAAAAACAACATAGACACTCATGTACACATCTGAATACCATTTGTACACTATTCATACACTCTAAAACCGCATAGCTGCAAAAATAACAAACCGCATAGCTGCTCACTACGATATTTGATGTAGAACGAAAGCAAAACTTTCTTATTACAGCGCAAACGAATGTGCTTGCTACCTAATTATTAAATCAAAACAAATCAGATTCTATTCCAGGCTAGTGCACAAAAACGGTAGAAGTGGATTCGATTAATCAGGATAGACGTGCATATTATATATATATATATATACTAGCACAACGTCTGAGCAATGCAGCTGAAATTTAAGCGATTAAATTACATTATTAATTAAAATAAGATTATTTTTGATAATTTAATACATTTTTCTTATTAGGAATATGGATTTTGAAAAAAAAATTCATAAACAACTTTTTTTCATAGAATTGTATGAATTGTATTTCTAGTCACAAATGAGAGTCTCTCATTCAGTTCTACTTTTGACTATCACCACATGCATTTGACCATGAAAAAATAGGTTAAAGTATATTAAAACCGACATGAATGAAAATAATTTAATGTCTTCTTCCTATAAAAATTGTCATTTAATCTCCTGTGTAAAATTTTTTTAATCTTTTTAAAAATATTTTTTATTTTAGAAATTGAGGGGTTATAATATACTCAAAAATTTAAGTAACTTAAATTAATATGACATGTCAAAAAAAATATTCAAAATGTACAAAATAAATTAATCATTTGTTGCATAATCAATAAAAATTTATATTGCAAAAAAGTAATTATTTGAATATATCAACAAGACAAACAATTAATCTTTCATAAACCAAAATTTACATTAATCTTTTATTAAAATTTTAACAATGTTAATCAAAATATACTTACTAAGACAATCAATTTAATTTTGAATTTATATAGATATTAACTTTATCTGCATATGTTTATTTATTTCTCTCTAATTGGTTACCCAACTATTCAGATCTTTTGTATATTTTCTTCATCTTATTGATTGAAAATCTAATTTGTCAATAATATTGGCCATAATCGAGTTCTCTGCTTGTAAAATTTTTAGATAAATTTAATATTTTTGATTTTCTTTATTTTTTCATCGTCCATTTTTTTTAAATTTCTTTGATCAATCAAACAATTTAATAGATATTATTTGGTCATTTCAATGTTTTGCTATAATATTTTTAATTTTTATTTTAAAATTTTATATTACTTAAAAATATATAAATATTTTTTATTTGAACATATAAAATATTTGAATTAAAAAACAAAATTACAGTTTATAATATTTAATTTATAAATTTTTAACAAATAGTTTATTTATAAATTCTAATTTATATAAATAATATAATAAATATATTGACATTAAAAATTTATGGCATTTAAACAATTTATATGATAATAATGAAATAATTCTTGAATGAAACATATTATGTTAATAATATATTAAATATTATTTATTGTGACTATATAAATATACGTGTAAAATTTTAAGCTCATATATTCTATTATATATATATATATATATGAACTTGCTTCCACCTTACTTTCATAAAAGAAAGCTTGCGTATGCCTTTCGTTTCGCATATAAAGCGTAAAATTTCTGAGAATCTATTTGGCTTTTATTTAATAAGCTGACAATAAGAAGCCATGGAAACAAAACGTTAGCATATGGATCTAAGGAATTAAGACTTGCAAATTGTTTAGCTAGGACACTGAAACGAGGAGGATTACCAGATAGAACTCTAAAGCAGTAATCTGAGACCCACAAACAAGTAAGAAGCTCAGTTTGGCTAGTGTATAATCCGCAAGTGTGCACGATTCAGGTACTAACAGCTTAGTTACTTCATTGTACAGTGGCAGTACATGTCTGTGATTTTTTCTGGTCTATTGTATATGGCTCAAATGATATGTATGAAAGAAGAGAGTTGTGGAAAGATCTCATTGGTATTAGCTCTGGTTTGACTAAACTGTGGCTAGTTCAAGGAGATTTTAACGTAATCTTAAGCAATCAAGAAGGATGGGAGGAACTGAGGTGAATGACCAGATATGTGAGGAATTTCGACAATGTTTGTATACCTGTGGCTTAATGGAGCTGAGGAATTTTGGATGCTACTACACATGGAACAATAACCAAATGGGCACGGACCGGATTTGGAGGCGGATTGACAGATGCATGGTCAATGTGTACTGGACTCATTATTTTGATAACGCTGATTATCAGACGCTACCGCCGGGGATTTCGTACCACTCGCCACTGGTTGTGAACTTGCGCAGATCCCAGGTCTCCTGTAAACCAGGTATTTTTAGATTCCATAACTTGTGGGTTGAGCATCCAAATTTCATGCGAATTGTCCAGCAGGTGTGGCAGCAGGACTATGATGTGTGGGAAATGTTTGAAGTGTGGAAAATTTGATGGCACTAAAAAAGGAATTAAGGACGCTACATCGGCGGGAATACTCTGCGATTACTGAACTGGTGGAGACTTGCAATAAGTTATTGCTGAATTTACAGGTTGCTTTACAGAATGATCTGATGAATGAACAACTGCATGAGGTAGAATGGGTTGTGTTTGAGGAATTGACAAGGTTGAGAATGTCAGAAGAGACTTACTACAGGTAGAAGTGAAGGGAATCAAAAATTCGGCTTGGTGACCACAATACTAAGTTCTTTCACAACTCCATGAAAGAGTTGACTAACTATTGATGAAACAAAGATGGCTGCCATCACCCGGAAACCCACTGCTTCGGGAACCTTCTCTACAAAGAGTGTCTGGCATGCGTTTAGACAAAAATTCCTGGTTACCACATGGGGTAATCTGCTGTGGGGGAAGGGTCACATTCGTAGACATAGCTTCATTGTCTATTTAGCCATTCACAACAGACATCCCGTGAAAGCGAAGCTCGTTAAATGGGGGGTTGTGGCAGATGATGCATGTCCTTTATGTTCACTGTGTTCAGAAAAGGTGGATCATCTATTCTTTCAGTGCCCAGTTACTTGTCAGGTATGGAAGAAGGTTTTGAGTAGATGCTATGTTGTAAGAGGCCCTTATGCTTGGAGAAGAGAAGTCAGCTGGTTCTCCAAGAAGACTAAATGGAAAAACCTTCGCAGTCAGGTATGGAGGGTCATTTTCAATGCTTGTATTTATTGGATTTGGCTAGAATGAAACAACATGATTTTCAAGGGAAACAACTTTGATTGCCGCCGGGTTGTGAATCATATTTTAAAGTGTTATAGATAGATTTGTTGACATAGGACACTTACTGAACATGTAATGTTTCATATATATGCTGTTTTTTTGTGGGGGGGCGGGGGGGACCATCAATGTTCTTATTCTCTTATCTCTCAGACTACTTGGTGAATTTCTAGCCCGGTAAGAGAATAGTGATGATGATGAGCTGGTCTTTTTTGTATAGAATAGACTGCACAACATCGATTTGTATAGAAAAGATTGCACAGGAATGTCTGCATAGAATGTGTGTAGGCCTTCGTCTTGCAGTTTGTAACCAACTTTTTGGCAATACATTTTAATTTTCGCCAAAAAAAAAAAGTAAGAAGCAGGGAATAAACCTCGAAAAGGAGACATTCTAGATACATTTTGAATTAAGATATGCAAATTGTTATACAAGCAACAAATGGAAGATATGACAAAACATTATCCTACTACATGATTCAACAGCAACCTACTGATAACGCAGTAAAGTCTGCCTGCAGATAACCTCCTTGATATTAAATGAACTGGAAAAATCCCAATTGAATTTGGTTACAAAAATTTGTACCATCACTAGCTGGAACGCTCATCTGCTTTGCTTCCTGCAAACCGAACAAATGGTGAGAATTTATCGGTAATATTTAGATGTAATAGCAAGGAGTAAGTCGCAGCACTTAACAGAGCACCACTCGCTTGGTAACCATAACAATGCAGGAATGCACAGCAAAAGGTAAAACATGCATTGCCAAAAATTCGATGATAGCTACAATGAATCAGCGAACCATAATAGCATATGAAAACAGCTATTAGATATCTATTATGCAGCTGCAGGGAATATGTAAAGAAATCCGAAAATTCGCAAACGAGGTAGCTGTCACAACAGCAAAGCACAAATGACCCACTAGAAAACAGCACCGTTGAAACGATTCAATCATATCGTTCAAGTTCTAAAATGCAAAAAATCATACCAAATGCATTTTGCAACGACACTATAAAATAGTTGCACGAATTCAGTGTATCCATCCATTGTCATCATTAAGTGGAACAGCAAAGTAAGACTCAGTAATTTAGCCATTTACATATCCCCACATCAACCTCAATCAAAACTATGGCGAACAATCGCAAAACACTGTAATCACACAAGCAATCTAATGCAGCCAATAAAAAATAAACACAAAGCCAAATTAAACGAACTGACCAATACATAAAGCTCATCATGCAAAACAATCAAAGGGATAAACAAGCCAAGCATTAAATAAACATTCAGCACAAAAGCAATTTGATTAAATATACTGAACTGACATTGCTCATTCAATCTAACCTTGATCATCATCATCATCTTCTCATTCCTTGTCCTCATCCTCATCGATCTCTTCCTCCCCATACCGCGAATTCAAATAATCAACAGTGTCTGGAGTAAGCACCAACTTATCAGAATTCAACATATCAAACAAATTCAAAGTCCTTGGAGTCAACATCTTCAATGTTCCAATATTCCGACTCGAAAGCCCCACATTCTCACGCACATCCATCATCAAGAACATAACTTTCTCTTTCGGGTCCCAACCCCATCTCTTCAGTGCCTCAATAAAACCTTTCGTTTTCGGCTTCTCAAACTTCTCTTCTCCTTCTTGTTAATCTTAATGGACCAATCTCTGGGTTTGGGTCCGAATATGACACCATCGCCGGGTCGGAGCGGGGACCGCATGGAACCAAGGCGAGCCCGACCCGTTTTCTTTTGCGGATAGGATTTCCTACCGCCACCACGGACCCCACTGCGGGTGAGGATGGAGGCAGTGCCGCGGCGGCTGTTCTGTTGGTCGGTAATGATGGCGCGGTGGACGACGGCGCGGGCAGTGTCAGGAGGGGCGGACTTCAGGTCGAGATAGGTTTCACCGACTTTTTCGCCGGTGAAGGAAAGGATAGGGAGATTTGCGACTTGGCAAGTGATAGAGAGCTGGGATTTGGGTTTGGAGAAAGAAATAAGCTTTGGGAGCTTTTGGGGTTGGGAAGATGAGAGGAAGAGTGAGGAGGAGAAGAAGGAAAGAGAGGTTGTTTGGGAATACATTTTTTTCAACTGTGACGTGAAGAAGAAGAAGAAGAAGAAGAAGAAGTGATGTGCTGATGCTTCGTAGTTGCAGAGGATGATGTGTGTTATCCACTCATGAGTCTCACGAGAAGTGGTTCGAACGACAGCGTTTCGATATCGTATAAATTAGGGATTTTTTTTTTTGAAAAATATGAGCAATTAGAGAAATCAGTGATCGATTATATAGCTGAAATGCCCCATTTGATTCTTAGATGAAATTTTGAGTGAATTCAATTTTTTTGGAGAAAAGAGCATGTTATTCGAGTAAAATAAGTGTTATTCAAGTAATATGTTGATAACTCAAGTAAAGTGAAGAGTTACTCGAGTAAGCGATAGTTTGTTTTTGTGCTGAAACCTACCTTACTCGAGTAAGAGTTAATGTAACTCAAGTTGTGGGAGGGTTATTTTACTCGAGTAAGAAAAACTGTAATTCTGTAATTTTGCATGTCTTACTCGAGTGAGAAGTTTGCTTACTCGAGTAAGCTATGTTTCTAGGCAAGTCGTGCAGTCAGTTAGTAGGCTATAAAACCAGTTTTTATTTGTTTCGTCAATCATTCCTCACTTCGAAACATCACTCCTAAAACCCAGAAACGATCTCCCTTTGTTCTCTTTGATTCCTCGTCCAATGTTTCAAGGATTCAATGTAAGAATTATCTCTTTAGCTTGGTTCTTGCTTCTATTTCTTGTAGAAGGCTTTATAATTGATTTTTGATATTGGATGTCGACTGTTCATGGATGTGGATGGGTTTTGAAATTCTGGAACTTGATGAAATGATTTGGGTTAGGTTGATTGATAAGGAGTTAAGCTTAAAATGATATAAAAATGAATGTAGTGGCTAGAAATATTGGGGCTCGACTGTGTTAGATATTTGAAGGGGTTACTCGAGTAACATAATTTCGTTGCTCAAGTAATAGAGGTCATCTTTTACTCGAGTTAACCATAATGGTTACTCGAGTAAAATGAAGGTTAAGTTACTCGAATAAGAGTTTTCATTACTCGAGTAAGCTGAATGCATGCCTTACTCGAGTAAGCATTGTTGGTTACTAGAGTAAGCCGGCAGCATACATTACTCTGTAGGTCCCAACAATGGAATGGTAATCCAAGAGGGAGGTGAATTGGATTTTTAGCAAGTTAAAAACCTTGTTGAAAATATTTTGTAAATCAAAACAAATAACAAAGTTTCAAATCAGAATACTAATGCAAAAGCAACTCAAAACCAAATATCCAATCCACACACAACACAATATAAATGCAAGGGGAAGTAAATGAGTTAAGGGAAGAGAGAACAAAACCGAGTTATAGTGGTTCAGCCAACCATGCCTACGTCCACTACCTAAGTCTCATTTAGGCTTTTCACTATCTCCTCACTTGCCGGTGGAGGGGAACCATCACACCTTATTATTGCGAGCTCAACAAGAAAACCAAATATCTAGTTTTTGCGGGCTAAACTAGAAAACCGAAACACCTTATTTTAAGGACAAAGCAAGCAAACCAAACCTCTAGTTTTTGCGGGCTCAACTAGGAAATCGAAACTCTAGTTTTCTAAGGCTCACTAGCAACCACTATTGTTTTTCTAAGACACAACAAGGAAACCTATCTATCATCAATCAAATACTTTGATTGTTACAAATATGTGTTCAACAACACAGAATATAAGCTCAACCCAACCCAATAAATATGGAAAATAGAATAATTCAAATTGGTATAAATGAGGGAAGGAGAGAAATAAGGATAGCAAAGTTTAACTTAGGTTTCTCTCCCTTCTTCTAGTGTATGAGATGTCTATTTATAGCCACTCTTAAGAAAATAGCTCGTTGGAAGTCTCGAAGTAGCCATTGTGAGAGAATGGAGAATTTTCATTTAATTGACGTCATAGTCATCAACGTGCATTGTATGTCATCTACGCACGTTGATGTTTAGTCCAGCTAAGTTTTGTGTGTCTTGATAGCCATTCTACACGCCTTGCAATAACTTTAGTAGCCACTGCCTTGAAATAATTGGCATCTATGTGCCTTAGTCCCCTGCAAAGTGCATTGATCATCTTATCAGCATGCCTTATGGCTTGTTCTACGGGTGTTGATCTTTGTTCCAGAAATGCACATTCTTCTAGTGATTCTTCAATGTGCCTTGTTCATTTTCAATGTGCGTTATCAAATTCATTTCAAGATCGCACCTTTGATAACACGTTAGCATGTCAAAGAACATTCAATTTTGAATCCCGAGGAGCGTCTTGGCTTTGTCCTCATCTTTGCATCATCAACGTTCCTTACTTATGGACTAACGTCTTCCTCATCAACATGCGTTGATAGGCTTCAACGTGCGCTGATGTCACTACATCTGATTGTCATCCATTTAACGTTCTTCAACGTCCATTGGTTCCATCTTAGCGTGCCTTAATGCCATTTTCACATCATCTACGTGTGTTATAGCTAAATAACGTGTGTTGTTGATGCATATCAGAGAATCTGTACTTCTGCAATTCTTTCATGGATGTTTTGCATTCATCATCATCAAAACCGAACTCAACATACTCGAGTAAAAATATTGGACTTACTTGAGTAAGCCATATGGGAGGGGGACTAAGAATGATATTTTGTATAATTGGAATTTGATTTGTAATTTTGGAATATTATGAGGACTAATATGTAATATTCAAAGGTAATAAAATTTTGCAAAAGTTGACCGGATATTTTGTAATTTTATGTAGAGTTTGATTGTTGAGTAGAAAGTGTTAGATTTTTTTTATCGAAACAGGATTTCTGTCATTGTTGGGGTTTGAGTCTGCATTTGCATTTGTACATACTCTGTATTGTCACAGCTACAATATCTGAGTATGTTGTGGTCCGTCTCTATTTCTGTTTTGTTTGACTTCCGAGGTGATTAGCCATTAATCGGTGGACCGTGAGTTGGATTATTAGCTCGGCGTCCAAGTGAGTGTGATGACAGCTTCAGACACATAGGTTGTGTCTTCTGAACTCTATATTTTTTTGATGTGTTCGACCTCTGTATGTAATCTGAAATTAATAATGGTTTGAAAATAATAAAATATAATCTACGTAAAATCTTTGTTATGAAAATATGTTTTAAAAATAATTTTATTTTTTGAAATAATTATTGTATTTTTGTTCTGTTTTTTGTAAATAATATTATATATATATATATATATATATATATATTAAAATAAAAATTTTAAATATATATATTTTTGTAAAATAATTATCTTATTTCCATGCCTGCTTGGTTTGAAATATTATTAATTTACTTAATCTAACTCGGGACACCTACGCTACAAGGGTACGCGTAACCTTTGGTATACCATTGTGAATGTCCAGTTACTAGGGTAAGATGGTAACCATGTGTTTAGATTACACATGTGAGGTATGATTTCTAGTGACAAGAGTCCACTCATGATTTGAGGTCTGAATCTAGTCCCATTATCTAATTCTACTATATATATATATTTGATATAAATAACAATGTTCGACTGTATGATGTCTGCTCTGAATGTAAACATTTTGGGAAACATTTTATGAAAAACATTTTATATTTTAGATTCTGAATAATTCCATTTGTTTAATTCTATTTTCGTTAA
>CAODLS010868008.1:0-16179 GCA_948243855.1 Flueggea neowawraea
TTTTTCTAATTTCAACCAATTTTCACTCAATTTAATTACCCAAAACACTTCAAAAATCATATTAACATCAAAGAAAAATTTAACACTCCAAAATATCATTAATTAATTTAATGATATTTTAAATTTAAATTACTCCTTCAAAAATAATTAATTCGAAAAAAAAATTTAATAAAAAATTTACCCAAAAATAATCAAAAAATTCAAGTTATTACAAAAAGAGATAGCATTGCTGAGAGTTTGCTGATTTTTCTCATGTAGAATGCTGATTAGAATAAAGCTGAGTACTGCTTGAGAGTTGCAGGGACTGGCTTCCTTGGTCTTCTATTTATTGCAAAAAATTGGAAATAAAATGATAGCATGATGTTCACATGTGGTTTTTGTTAAATAATTTGATATGAAAATTATATTAAAAACATCTGGCACGATCATTTAATTGACTGATTTTTTGCATGTAAACATTTGACAGTACTTTAGCCGATTAGGATCCAATGTGTTAATTAAAGAAGTTTCAAGCAAACACAACTTCTTAGAGAATATAAGCAGTTTGAGAGATTTTTTTTTGTTTTCTAAAAATTTAGAAAATAGAGATAAAAAACGAAAAAATTGTCAAAAAAATTTAATTAGCAAACATATTTTTAAAATATTTTAAATTTTCAAAAAAAGAAATAAAATATAAAATAAAAAATAGAAAATTATTTTCTCATTTAAACATAGCCTGAACATTTAAATGATGAAAGCAAAACCTTTTGAATATGTGATAACATAGTTTAAGTTGCCAACATATTTTGGGAAGATAATGAATAAAATTACATTAATGAAAGGATTATTTGGTATACCTAACAGTCTGCCGACGAAATGAAATGCTCTTTGACTTAATTTTGTATCTGAAACATGATTGCAATCACATTTAATTATCTAATCCAACATATATCATCTGTAAACTTATTTGATATAATATTGATATGTAACAATCAAAAAAAATAATAATATTGATATGTTTTCTTTGAAAGTAATGTTGGCAATATTTTTTAACAGTTTTAATAGAAATTTGACACATATCGAACTCGATTTACAAATAAGAAACCCATATGTCGCAAATCAAAACATACATTGGACATGTATATTTTGAGTAGAAAAGGTATGGGACTGTTTAGTTAATTTTTTTAATTGTTTTCTAAAAAATTAGAAAATAGAAATAAAAAAATGAGAAATCTGTTCATGGAAAGCTAAAAATTTTCATTATTTTTTATTTTATTTCAAAAAATAAAAAATAAAATAAAAAATTATTTTCAACTGAATATAGGTTTGCCTTTTTTGCAAAATTTTTGGTGTTTGTTTGACCTTTCGCATTTTTGGTAAATTGGTCATTTTTAGATGGCCACACAACAGAGAAGTGGCCGGTGGGAGGAAAAATAAATTTAGTGTAGCGGTGCCATATGAGAAGGGTCAAACCAAACCAAAGTCTAACCGATCCAAATTTACTTATGCAATCTATTAACTGATATTTGGAATACAACATATTAATTAATATAGCACATAACATATTCAACATATTATAATTCTAAAAAAATACATATTTTTTTATTTTTTTTCCATACAATTAATAATTTATAATTTATATTTATTATCTGCTATTCAACATACCAAAACCGAAACCCATTTACTTAAGATAAACACGTCCGTCAAAAAAAATGCTAAATGCGAAAGCACAACTACTTTTTGCCGCGACACGGTTGGTCCAGTGATGGACACCATACTTAGGTCCTAAGGAGAGCCGGAGTCGAGTGGCGTTCCGGGCAAGGAAGTAACAGGATAGTATAGATTCAATTCTACTAAAAAAAGTACAACTACTTTTTCAAGGAAGAAGATACTATTTTATTAAGAAAAAATGCTTTTTTTCCATTTATCAAAAGAAGATGTGCACATGTTTCACAAGTTATGATACCTCACACCTGAAAAGCTTTTGTTAAAAAAGTTACAGTTGTACAAATAGAAGAGTTATGGATATTTTGATTTCAAAAAAAAAAAAATAGTTATGGATTTTTTAAAAAAAAATATGTTATCTTTACCTATTTGGCCATAAATTAATCGTAAAATTAAGTCTGCACAAAACTTAAAAGCATGAATACGAAATGATGTTTGACCATAACTGGCAATACGTAAAGATTTTTGTTTGATATATTGCGTTGCACCTCATCACTTTTTTTTGACAATCACATTTTTTTAAATTGTGAAACTTTTATCCAATTTTTAATATTTTAAAGTTAAATTCCTTGATAAATAACACAAATTGAAAATAAAAGTATTAATACAATAAAAACTAAAAATTCCATAGATAAATAAAGATAATTTTTTAAAAAAATTAAGGATAACAACATATATAATTAATACAAAATTAATATCGTAGATAAATAAAAAACTAAAAATTTTAAATATTAAGATAATAAGATAAATAGAATTAAATTCATAGAATTACATAAAAATTAAAATAATTTCTTAGATAAAAAAAAAGTGAAAGTCGAAATATCCGTATTGCATAGATAAATCAACATACTGTTTTTTTTTTTAAAAAAAGAGGTTAATAACATAGAAAATAACATTTATATTTGTATAAGAGGTTAATAACGTATAGAATATCATTTATACTTGTATAAAAGGTTAATAACATAGAGAATAACATTTATATTTGTATGACAATTAAAATGCAATTTCAAAATGGAATAGTTTTATTTTCTGCCATAAAAATTTAAATAACGTACATTTAAAAATGCTCTAATAATAATGTTTAATTAAATTTTAAAATTGATGGCAATTAACATGAATTGATAAGAATAAACAATTTGCCAGAACTAAACTTATTATTTATAATTGAAGGCGAATATGAATAATGCTATAATACGAAAAGAGCCCATATAATTAACACTTAATTTGAATTTAGAATTGTGAATCAAATTATAACTTTACACCAAATAAGTAGTCTTCAGTCAAAATATAAATAAATATTTATACAAATTAACTTTATAGAAAGATAATACTCATTTAAATCATCGTTTTTGAAAGTCGAAGAAATGAGAAGTAATTGCCTATTTTTTTGCTCAAACATGTTTCAATAGCAGATAAAGAGAAGGGAATATGGGAGATTGAATTAATAAATAATTTTTAATTTTGTTCTAGGATATTTTCAATTATGTAAACAAAAAAGATAAATAGCTACAATAGATAATTGCATCTGATAAAAAGATTGAATAGGTAAAATAGGTAAAAAAAAATGGATAAAATAGATAATAGCATCGGATAAAAAGATGAATAGGTAAAATAGGTAAAAAAAATTGGATAAAATTGATAATTATATTTCTTAATTTTTTTAGGATAATCTTTCCTATTAAAATAGATGGTTAAAATAGATAATAAATTTAAAATTTTATTTGGGTAATTATAATTAATTATAAATTCGAAGTAGGTACACATCTAAATTACAAAAAGAGAAAAAAAAAATAAGACCATGACTAATAGCCGAAATTTGGAAGCAATTATATTTTTATATTTATAATAGATATGTAATTATTAAAAAGAAAGAAGGCTATATTAGTCTAAAAACAATTATTTCTTAGTTATTTTTATAAGTGTTATGGTTATGATTATGATTATAAAGTAAAGTATTTTTTTGGACATCAAATGGAGAGTGTATTCACTAATTAGTGAGACACGAAAATAGTGTAGTCTCCGCTTGTAGAATTTTGGACCACAGGACGAAAAATTGTAATCAATAAACCACTAAAATAAAGGCAAAATCCATGGCAGTCTTGAATTTTAGTGAATTATTTCTTTTAGTCTCTACGATTTTTAAATTAGCTATTTTAAACTCTAAATCTTAATTTTGTTTGTGTCAATTAACAGAAAATACAAAAGACAAATTACCTTCCATTTTAAAATAGGGCAAAATCTACGGCGGTCCCTGAAGTTTAGTATATGCTTCATTCCGGTCCACAAGTTTGGAAATTAGTCGCTTCGGTTCCTGTCTCCTAATTTCATTAATCAAATATAATGGAAATCTGATGTGACACATGTGTATTTTTATGTCATTAAACTCTTAAACTTAGTAGGTCCATGTGACATGCCAAATTTTCGTTATATTTAACTAACGGAGTTAGGAGCGAAGGACTGGAGTGACTAATTTCCAAACTTGTGGACCGAAATGAAGAATACACCAAACCTCAGGGACCGCCATAGATTTCGCCCTTTAAAATACTTCATCTGTACCCCTCAATCCTTTTTCTGCCTTAATACTCCGTTTTCCCCCGCTCTCTCTCTCTCTCTCTCTCTCAAACCTTCAAGCCCATCTCTATAACTCTCTCTGTCTCCTCCTCTCTGTCTTCTCCTACTTGCCTCCTCCTCCTCTTCAAATCAACACAAACCTAACTGAAATCCATCTTTCATCTTTGCCCTCTCTCTTATGCAACTCTTTCCTCTCCACCACCACCAAACCCAACTGAAATCCAAACCATTGAAACCCACTCAAAGACTGACACCTTCTTCACCCACACAATCCTCTCCCATCTTGAGACCCACCCATATGATGACCCGACCCATACCCGTCATCAATGAACCCTAATCTTGATCCACCACTGCTGCTACCTTATTTTCCTTAGTGATATTGATTATTGCTATGTGTTTCTTACTTTCTTGGTGATCTTGATTATTGTTATTGATACCCAAAATGCCCTTCTTGTATTTTTCTCACTTCTTGTGATTTTCATACTTTTCTTAGTTGTTCATATCTGTATCACTGCTCTTTGGTTTGGAAGAGGTGTTAAGCGATTAGATTTGGTTTAAAACGGGTGAGAGGTGATGAGGTTTGGTCGAGTGAGTTTGGGATGCATTGGGGAGGGTCTGGGATGAGGAGGAGGCGGTGATGGTTTGTTTGTGAAAAGATAACTGGGGGTGAAAGAATTTGGGATTTTAGGAGTGCTTGATGGAGTTACAGTGGCTTTCGAGATAATTTTTTGTGATTTTGTGTTCAATTTGTTGATGTAAACATATAAATTGATGTTAAATTCTGTTATTTTTTGTTGTTTTATTTTGTTATTTTTTGTTGTTTTTTTTGGTTAATTTCTTTTGATTAGAGGAGATGGGAGAAACAAAGAGAGGGAGTGAGGGAGAGGCGGGAAGGATGAGAGGTGGGAGAGAGTTAATTTCTAGTGATTGCTTATGTAAAAATAATAATAATGGTTATGTTTAGTTGAGAAAATATTTTTTTATTTTTTATTTCTTTAAATTAAAAATATTTTAAAAATATGCTTGTTAATTCAAAAAAAAATTAACAAAATTTTTACTTTTCCATCTCAGTTTTCTAATTTTTTAAAAAATAAAGAATTTTTTTCCAACTAAACAGTCCCAGTGATTCTACTCATTTATGGGAAAAAGCCACATTAACGATTCGTGTTTCTACGATACAGACATCAAGGTAAGAATTTGTTCTTTTTTTTCTATTTGGTCAGAAATAATTTGTTGCAATTAAGAGATAACTTGAGTAATGTTTAAATTAAATTATAAAATTAATTAAATATTTTTGAAATGATCTTACAATTTAATAAGAATAACTTTGGGGGATTTTTTTTGGCTATTTTCAGATACACGGGGACTAATTTTGTAATTTACGGATTTCGCAGCCCACCTTTCATATTTTGGTGGAAATTTCAAAATTACGCGTATATGCTACCAATTTTATAAATTATATTTTTACAAAATTATTTAAAACTTGTATAAAACTTATTTAGAATTTGTTTAAAATTTTTTCATTTTTCAGACTTACTTAAAACTTGTATAAATTTTGTTTAGAATTTGTTTAAAATCTATTTATTTTTTAGATTTGTTTAAAACTTATTTATATATTGTTTCTTATTTTAAAACTTGAATGTTGTTTGTATATTGATAATATCTTATTTATATGTTGTTTATATGTTATTTAGAATCTGTTCATTTTACAAACTTGTTTATATGTTATTTCTTGTTTTAAAACTTGAATGTTATTTATATATTGTTAATATCTAGTTTATATATTAGAAAAAATATATAAACAAGATATTAACAATATATAAACAAGATACCAACGATATTTTAAACAAAATTTAATTAATATATAAACAAAAAATAACATATAAATAACATATGAACAACATATAATGAGACGCTTTGAATTTTAAAAGACAGAAAAATATCAACAATAAATCAACAATATATAAACAAGATTCAATGAATTTAAAAATACATATCCATAAATTTAAAAAGTCACGAGCGTACGGACGAAATATTACAAAATGTATCTGTAATAAATAGATTATGTCCATACGGAATAAATATTGCGAACTTTTTATGTTTATCGCGTAATGACCCCCTTTTTTATCTTAGGGGAGTTGGGCATTTTGCTCCAGGAATTAGACATGGCCAAAACCGAATCGGACCGCCGGTTCGAACTGGAATCGGCCGAACCCGGACCAGGACCGACCAAACCGTCCCTCCAACAGTCCCGTTCAAGTTCCATATTTTGAAAAACCGTCGAACTGGCGGTTCAAACTGCCAGTTTGACTGGCCCAACCCATTTTTTAATTTTTTGTTTTTCACATTTATATAAATTAATGACTTGTAATTGTATTATATATTTGTTTTAATTATTTTTAATGAAATTATTACAAATTAATAACTTGTAATTGTATTACAAATTAATGATTTGTAATTATATTACAAATTAATGATTTCAATTCTTTCAATTTTTATTAGTGTTTTATATTTAAAATATGGTAGAGAATATTTATATTAACAATTACTTTTAACAATTGCAAATCGAAACCAAAATTGAATACAATAACATTTAGAAAAAAAAGGTTCGAACCGAATCGAACCGCCTAAAACCATAATCAAACCACTCAGAATCACCCCTAGACGGTTTGGTTCAGGTTCCATACTCTCAATAAACTGAAACCGGCGGTTCCGAACCGTGGCCGGCCCTGGCATGAATAAAGCAATGTCCGAAATCGTGGGTTAGGCGGCTTGAACTTTTTGATGGACCGGACACAAACATTCACCAATCATTCGGGTTGCAATGCAACGGGGTAAGCCCATGTATAGGACCAGGCTTCACTATGGAGATCAGAGACGCCTTTTAGCCCATATATGACTGTTAGGATGTAACTATTACAATTTCTTTACACATGTCTATGATTTCATGTGTCGAGTCTAAACTCTCATGATCTTATGTGTGTACTTATTAATAGAGCACCTACTCCAACTTTTATCGTGTGCATGCGCTATTTTTGTGTCTTAAAAAAAGAAAAATGAAATACAAATTACAAAAATATGTTTGCCGCGATGTGGCACATCTTATACGGCCTACAGTGGGCGTGGGATTAAGGCATCAGAAACATTATTCTAAAGCTGACTCAGAATTGACGTTATTGAGATAACTTTCTAAATTTCACATTGGTTAGAAGTAATTTTAGAGAAATATTTCTCCTATATTGTTTAAGTGTAAAATAAATAAGGAGTCTTTCTCTTATAAATAGGTCTTGAATTCAAGTTGTTAAGTACCATAAATCTTAATCTATTTAACCAGAGGTGTAACTTGAACTTGAATTTATGTGTCTGCGGGAGTTTTTACAATTTTTTCTGTCTAAAAATTGTAATATTTATTTTAGTGAAGTTCATGGCTGTAGGTTTATTGAAGGACCGAACCACGTTAAAAAATTTTCTTGTATTTTTTTTCTCTTTTTCTCTATTATTTATTTTTTTTATATAGGTGTATTTGTGTGTTTAGATCCTAACAAGTGATATCATAGACAAAGCTCGTTCCAGGAAGGAGAATAGAGAAAGAGGAGAAGATGAGCTACGTAGAATATGTCAACTATGATGAAGAAGATGAAGACTGCAAAAAAAAGTTCAACTTTCTGAAACTATTGAGATATATGGGGATTTGGGTAGAAGGGAGATTTGTTGGGATAACTCTCCAAATCTCACATTGGTTAGGAGTGATTTTGGAGAAAATATTTCTCTCACATTGTTTAAGTGAATGATAGACAATGGGTGTTCCCCTTATAAATAGGTCTTAGGTCTTGAGTCCAAATTGTTAGGTACCATAAATTTTAGTCTAGTTAATTAGACGTGTAACTTAAGTTTGGGTTTGTGTGTCTGCTAGAGTTTTTACAATTTTGTCCATCTAAAAATTATAATATTTATTTTAGTAGAGTTTGTGGACGTAGTAGGTCTATTAAAAGATCGAACTATGTTAAAAAATTTTCTAGTATTCTTTTTTTTTTCTCTACTATTTATTTTATTGTGTAAGTGTATTTGTGTGTTTGACCGTAACAAACGTCTCATTTCGAAGCTTTCAAGGTAACCAAAGAGCTCTTCTTCAATAAATATAGGACATGCTCAACCGGAATTGGATGGTCCAATTTAATTTCAGTCGTAAAGATTGCAACCAAAAGCACATCGGCTAGCAAGACAAGCTTTAACGCAGGATTTTGATCTGCCTAAAGTTTCTGTTTTCCATCATGATTTTGCTAGAATTTTGCATGTTAATAGACTAGGCTTTAGCGATGATACTTCTAATACTTGTATGCAGACCCTTGTTTTTATTTGAATATCAATAAAACTCAGCCCACTGTGCACAAGCGGGTTCAATTTAATTGATTTGTCAATGCGTAGTGCCACTTAGATGCTTAGATGCGATGCTAATTTAATTTAACTGAGATGGTGTCTAAATGGGATGGTACTTCATTTCAAAAAAAATAATGGGATGGTACTTTAGTTAAAAAGAATTACAAAAACATGTTTGGGACAGTAAATGATGGTCAGGTAATAGTAGTTTTATGTTTTTAAAGGTGACATACTGCCACATCTAATGCATCTTGAGCGACTAAAATACATCGATATTACCATGGCAGAGTGCAGTTTAATGGTGTTTTTAGAAGTTTAGGGGATATTCCAAAAATTTGGAGTATCAATTGTCAATTTGTTACAAATTTAGGTTTCCTTGTGTATTAAGCCCATAAACTACATTTTGGATTGGATACAGTAGCTGAATCAACACAAGTATGCTCAAATGTTGTCTCTGAGGAGACAGCATTAGTCATCAAAATGGTGGAAACCCAATTTAGAGAACACTCTCCCAATTCAAAATGTTAAGAATAAGATGAAGTTGGTTGTTGAATAAGACTAAGACGACATTGATTTAGTGGAGTCCACCACAACCAGGCATTGATGTGTCTGTCATCAAAGCCCAGGGAGCAGTTTGATGGAGCATTTCTTGGGTTTCACTCAAAGCTGCAAAAATTCTCTGCCACTTCTCATGCTACCCCTAAGCCTTCTTTGTGTGCTGTCACTTTGTTCTGCCATAATCAATTTACGCGATACATGCGCACTTCTCTCATCCTCTTTTTCGTACTTCGCACTCGACTCTGCCTACCTCTTTATCACCACTGGCACTGCCACCACTTATTTGCCACCAGTTCGACCGTACGGAATCAAAACCCTGTGAACCAATGTTCCATCTTGATTTTACCAATTTATATAATTAGGATGATATGCGTAATTTTCTGATGATTGGACTAAGCCCTTTATGTTTAGTGTGTTTTCATGGATATTATGCTCAACCAAGTGATCTTTTTGACGCTTCTAAAGCTAAAAGAGACTTATTATGTTAGATTTGGTAGCTTTATAGAAAAGAAAACGGTAGTAGAAAAGCAGATATGTTTGTTTGATTTTAATTTAGCCACACACTTTTTCAATTTTAAATACGTAATTTACATTGTAAAAGAATACAATAAAACGTGATTTTCTGCTTTTATGGACATAAACCACCATTTTAGACCCGAAAAGGTTTCGGTAATTCAGCATTAAGAGAGATAAGCATCTATTACTATATCTTACAAAAATTTCACCGACCAATAAAAGCAAATCTCCAAGAGCATTGTTGAATATTTGCATACCAAATTATTGGAGAAAAAGCTACAATTCGGTCTACTTTAAACCAAAAATCAAATGTGCCTCATAAATTGTTCCACAATTCACAGACATCTAGAACTGACAAAAGGAGTCGGAGAAATAACTTACAGGCGAAGCAACAAACCATAAAAGAATGCCCAATTTTAACCAAGAAAACTAAACCAAAGAAGCAAATTAATTAAACCTCAATCAGCGATGCTCCAATTCATGTCGTTCTCAAAGATCCAGTGGCAAACCTCAATGAGACCAGGACTAGACCCCAGTTCCACGAAGGCACCATGATCTAGACTCCATGCTGACGTGTCAACGTGACAAACTGCCACGCCATGGTTTATCTTCTCCTTGGTCTCAAGGTCAAGAATGTCTGCTTCATACACTCTCACTTCCGGCACTGAGTGACAATAATACAGTAAGTACGGGTACAAACTCTGGTGACATGACACTGATTTCGTCACTTCTCCACCGTTGATTCCTTTGACTTTCCCTATCATCACCTTCTTCTTTGACCCGCTTACGTTTTCAGTGCTCCTCACTACCACATTGTTACCCAACACCTTGACTGTAAAGTCAATCATGTCCTCCACGGAGCCAACGCACCGCTTCGTCTCACCGGGGCTTGCCTGCCTCTTGCACTCCGCCAGTGCGTTGATGATCACGCGCTCCGTGGTTGAGTTCTCCGTGGCATGGAAGATCTCCTTAATAGCATTTAGGTCGGAGGATGAGAAGGGTAATTTTGACACAATTGCCCGGGGCAAAAATGACCTTGGAGGCATTTTGTCCCTAATGTCCGGCACCACCATGACATTCCCTTCCTTCAACATGGACTCACGGAAGAACTTACCGGGCTCCACCCACCGTTTATTTACAAAACCGCCACTGACAACACTGGCGTTTGTGTAACCAGAAAAAGTTGCGCCCTTGTCTTTATAATCCTTGAAAGACCGATCAGGACCGTAATTTTTGAATCCAACGGTGGTGGAACCTTTTGATCCTTTACCATACTCTTTGAAAGTGTCATTTCCAGGATTAAAAGTTTTTCCGTAATTTAAAAATGTGACCTTACCCGTATTGGAATTTCTCGCATAAGACTGAAACCTGTCTTCACCCACATTGGCACCGTTTCTGTAACCATTGAAATTATCAATCCCTCCATTCCCACCAGTGCCATAACTCTTGAATGTGTTATGTGGGTTGTTGCCGGATTTCCCGTACGAAGTGAACGATTCGTTGCCGGAGTTACCCAACTCGCCGTACCAGGTGAACGTTGAGTCGATTATGTTCGAGTCAGTGCTGTATGTGGCGAACTCCGATGGAACTCCGTTACCCTTTTTACCGTAACTCGTGAATGTTTGAGAACCGGCGTTGGTGTCGCCGCTGTATTTTTTGAAACCGAGTTTGTGGTTGTTGCCGTCCGAGTTGTACGTGGTGAATTGGAGACCTGGCAAGTTGACTCTGTCGTCGTAGTTCTTGAATTCGCTTGAACCGCCGGTTCCACCGGCACCGTAGTTGCCGAATGTTGCGTTTGCGACATTCCCATCAATTGCATAATTTGTGAAGCTTCCACTATGGGCTGTGGATTGCGAGCTGTATTTGATGAATGAGTCGGAAACCGAGTTCAAGCCGTTGGAGTAGTTCATGAACGAGTCGGATCCTCCGAGTTTTGATTTGCCGTAGTTTGAGAAGTGTCTGTTGGAGTAAAAAGCGAAGTTGGCATCTTGGTTATGGTTGGTTGAAGTTGCTTGGGATGAAGAGTCAAATGAGCAATATAAGTTGGCTAAGGAACAGAACGAGTCAATGTGAGTGGAGAGGGAGTGTTGGGTGGCCAAATCAGTGAGAATCGCCGAGTCAATAGCGGTTAATGGAGAGGCTTTGGAGAGAAGAAATTGGGGTTTAGGGAGGGTATTAGAGATATGCTTGTTCCAATAGCGGACTAAGGATGCTCTTGGAGAAAATGGGTTCTGCTTGCTTAATCCAATGCTCTCACTCGTAGCAGTAGACGCATAAGCCTGTAAGAAAAAACTTGATAGAAATCGTTAATAATCTAATCACAAGGATTTATTCTTTAAAAGAATAAAGCAGAAAAAGACCTGCAATTACCTCATTAAGAGATGAGACAAATAGGAAGAGGAGGAAGGGAATGGTGACAATCTGAGTGAGTTCTCTAGCCATTTTGTTTGTGACAAATTGATTTTGCAATGCTTGGTAGGGACTAAATAAGGTGCCACTCTCGACCTTAACTTTTTCTTTTATTTTTTTTGGGTAGTAGATACTTCCTTACCTCTCAAGACTTGCTTTAACAAAAGTTGGGTTATGGGTGCATATGCACTCAAATTGTAATGAGAATGGTGGCTGTACTAATCATACGTGCCTTCGAGTGGCGAAACATGTTAAGTGGAGACAGCCAGAGAGAACTAATAGGTAACGAGTGTGGCTTGGAGAACGTACACATGCCAGGAAGAGAAAATAATATACTTCATAATGAAGTTAATGAGCTTGTACTTTATTGATACTAAATCGTTTTTAATTTTATAAGTCAAGAGTTTGATTTTACATAAATTATATTGAAGCGTAATTTTCACTATATAATAGAGCTGATTTACCTAATGAACAAGTTGTAGAAAAAAATAGATATTTGAAGATAAGATAAGGACGGTACATAGATATTAAATATAAGAGTATCTGGTAAACCTTCATTTTTTTATTGTTATAATCGTTATGTTTTTTAGACTAACTAAATGAATTGAACTCAGAAAAACGTGGTGAGTGAAGTTAGGATTGGAAAATCTAGGGGCAAAAAACTAATTATGAGTTGGAGTAAGTGACGAATTGTCAGATCAGAACGCAATGTAATGTCTGAGGAAATCAAGGATTCCGCAAAACACGAATCTCAAATTGCTTAAAACAGGTTGTTTCTGTGCAGCAATTCGTTAGTGGTTCTGCATTTTTGTGAGCTTCTATGCCCACAATGCTAGAAAATCTCAAATTTATAGATGCTTCGTATTTGGCTTTATAGTTTTCCGATGGCGAGCCATTTGGGTTGACTAATAAATGTATAATATTGGTGCAAGTAGCTACCACCTTGGAGTTCCAAGTCTACATATGGCCACATGTTCATTTTAAATATATGTTTTTTTTATTAGTCATTAGCATTAGTACATCCACTTATCTATGCAAATTATTTTAGTCATTATGAACAAAAAAAAGCTTCATGTCATCCTTCCAACTGTTAAATCTCTAATTCTCAAGTCCTCTCAAATGGATGTTAGAAATTGCTTCTCATGCACTTTCTTCTAACTTAATTGGTTACTCTCTGTCTACGTACAAACACTATAAGACCAACATATCCATATCAACGTAGTTTTTGCTATTGTTATTAATACAAAACTAAGGTAAAGATAATTTGAAGAAATAAATTGTATAATTTTGTTGTATATTTATAATATTTCATAATTAGTTTATTTATAAGCCAAGTAAAAGTGCAGATATGGAATGAGAATAATAATTTACATGCATACAAGTGGAGAAAATTACCATATATTATGATGATGGCATGGTGGAGAGAATCAAGGTGATTGATTATCCGAGAATGACATAGTAAATCAAGGTGATTCTCTAAGGGTGATATTAATCAATAATCAAGGCAATTCTCCAAATAATAATCAATAAAGAATTGATTGATCTCTAACAATAATCTCCTCCCACACCTACAATAGTAAGATCTACTCTCAAGTCTCAACCCAACATCGCACATCTCCTTTATTTTTTTAGGAAGAAGATCAAACGCACTACTATGCCGACTCAACAAAATTAACCCAGTATAAAAATGACACTATACATTTGCCATCTCCATTAGAATTACACATATCTTCTATCAGCAAAACTTATGGTATTGTCGAGTTAATGTGTTTTATATGTTTTTGAAGGTTCAAATCTAATTAATTAAAATCCGACAGTTAGTTTAAATATAGTCAACATATTAAAATATTTTTAATAAATTGAGTGTGTTTAAACCATTGAATTTTAATTAAAATGTGACTAGCAAAGCCTATCTGCTTCCCTATCACAATGCTCTCCTCGTTGCCATTGGCGCCATAAGAAAAAAGAAATTTGATTTGAGAGATTGGCCAGGCTTTACGTATGAGAAGCTTAAGAGGTTGAAATCACTGTGCCATGCGGCCCAAATCGAAAGCATAAACCGAATCATTGGAAACACAGGTCCCCACTTTACGGAGCGTGGCCCTTTCGCTTCACAGATTGTTATGGTTCTGTAGCCACTAGCGACAAATACAATTAATTGTCCTGCCATTGTTTTTATTTTAAACCTCTACCTATTTTTTTTTTTTAAATTTGCCCCGAGTTTTAGGTATGTTTTTTGCACTTTTATGGTTTTGATTTTTTTTATAAATATTTCAACCCAAAATCAATTTAAACAAAAATTTAATTTGTGTTTCGAAAAGAGAGAGAGCTTTAGAGATACCATCGGAAGAGTGTTGCAACCATCGCCGCTGCACTTCATTCTCCTCTTCTCTCCCATCGCCGCGTTAGAGATCGTCGAGACTCTGATTGTCGTTACAATGTCCGATCGTTGTGCCAGAACATCCTTCTCCTTCGCTTCGCCTTCATTGTCATTGGACCATGCTGAACCCCCTAGGTCCGCCACTAATGATCTCCCTTGCACTTGGCTAGACAGAGGCATGATAGCAGCTAGGGTTTGGCAACCTTAGTTGCCACATGTTGTCATTTTTTAAATTTTCACCTTTGGTCCTTGAGATTTTAGAAAATTATGAATCAGTTTCTAATCTAATTTTAAAGTCTTAATAGTTAAAATAAAAAAAAAAACTATAATTCTTGAATGCTAATTAAAAAATAATCGAATATAGGTTGAATACTTCCATTATTTTTAAGAATCACTTATATACTAATTGAAAACCTATTGAATACTTTCGAAAAAAAATATTCAATAATTTTTAAAATTTTTTATATTCCTGTTTAATACTTTTTTGACTACTGTTGAATACCTCTTAAAATTAAATGAATTTCATTTGAATATTTGTTGCTTAAATATTGATTAGTATTTAAAATTGATTAAGTACTTATGAATACTATTTGTATACAATTTTGAATACCAATTGAATACTGTTTTTAATTTTTTTTTTAATACCAATTGACTAATATTTGAAAAATTTTTGAATACCAATTAAATAATTTTTTTAAAAACTTTTCAAATACTAATAAAATATTATTTGAAAAATGATTAAATACATAATGAATAATTTGGCATTCACTTGTCCTTTTTTGCTCTACATATTTTGCAAAAATCTCTTGGTTTCCAATTGTTTTTCAACTGAAATCCTATTGATTTTAAATTTTTATCTTATATTTATAAAACATTATTATGGTATTCAATTGGTATTTAGATGTTATTTAACTAGTATTATGATATTCAACTAGTACTCATTTGGTATTTGACTAGTTTTTTTTTTTGAAAATCTGGTATTTATGCAATTTATATTTTTAATTTTTGGTATGCTCAAAAATACAAAAAATGGGCCAATATTTTTAAATTTATTTTCGTGGAGTTTTAATGGGTTTCATTTTAATTTTCTTTGGCAATAACCATAATTTATAAATTTAAAATTTTATCAACCTAAGAATTTCACCCAAAAAGGAAACACTTAAGGGGAACGAATGAATACAATTTCACCTTCTTAACCAATACTAAACTATTTAACATAAATGTCAACGAGATATATTGACGCATTGAATCGTTAGTTGGCCCTTAGCGTCCCGCATGAGTCCTTGCCCATGTTATGGACATATTTTCGCTTTAGTATTCTCACACTATCATTTACCAAGTCAAGTTTTTATGCAAATATTTCAATTTACAGATAGCAATAACTCAACTCTATACATTACAGCATAGACTTGATGACTTCTACGTAGACAAAAGATTCATCCATAGTCGTTCAAGAAATAATTAAGGTGGGGTTTCCGTATTTTCTTTAATGATCTTTATGTATAATTATTAGTATCTTCGACCAGAGACGAGCTTAGTGCATATTCTACGTTGTTTTGAATTCTTTATGGTCGGCCATTTATTTTGCCGGTCATTTTAACGTATATATGTTTTAGTGCAATTGTTTATAGGTTATACTACAATTAAGGAAAGAGATGTCATTA
>CAODLS010868031.1:0-17507 GCA_948243855.1 Flueggea neowawraea
TATTGAACTTCTGATTCAACCTATCAATCTCCAAACCAATTATGTGTCCCGAATCTAATCGACCTCCTGAACACGAATCTAACCTCATATTCAACAGAAAAACACTCATTCATGCTCAAATCATCAAAACCCGAACCAAACCCTAGGTTCACCAAAAACTCATCAAATCATTCGATTTAAAGCTTGAATCAGGTTCATACAAGTCCCCTCTAATATATTCTAACATCCATTCATCACAAATCATCTGAAAATTCAAACCCATTTCAAATTCGGATAAAATGCATTTTCATGAATCAATACATGAAAATGAGTTATAAATTAAGAAAGGATGTTGATATTACCTCAGAAATGGATTGGAAATGCTGGGAAACCAAGATGAAAGCGTTTAGAGCGATTTGGAGATATTGTGAGTGAAAAATGACGAAAAATGTCGATTTCTGCCGTTTTAAGAGTTGCAGATCAAAATGCATCGTTTCGACAATTTCAAAGGCAACATACGTCATACTCAATGACAACGTACGTTGTGATGGCGCACAACATATGTTATACCTCACAACGTACATCGTGAAGCATCCAGTAGCCACATATTTGAAGAAACATAACCCAACGTACGTCGTACACAAGGCAATGTACGTCGATCATCTTAATATCCCAGATAACGTACGTCGGACCAAGCCAATGTACGTTTTGCTGCTTTCCAGATAACCTACGTCTTCCTCACTCGACAAAGTACATTGTACACAATGACAACGCACGTTGTTCACTCTCCAATCACATATATAATGTTCCACACTCCCCAACGTGTATCAAACCTCCCTCGAGATTCGATAACCCCTAATCCTTGAAGAATACGTCCGATTATCCTAAGGATCAAATCAGACTTAGCCAGAAAGCTACAGAAATCCTATTCAAAATGGGTGAGATATTACAAATTATATATGTGTGTGTGTGTGTGTAGATATATATATGTGTGTGTATATATATATGAGGAAATTACCTGTCAATGTACTTTTTCTCTTATTTTTTTCTTTTGTGTCCTAAGCTTTATTAAATTTTTTAAAATGCTAAAGGCGGAATTAAAATTTATGAAATGCATAAATATATAAGCAGTTATTAGAGCTCTCTTGCTTTCTATCTTTATGCCCCTCTCTCTCTCTTCTCACTCTTTTGTGCACGCTTCCTCCCCTTGTCATCTGTTTTGACGTCTCTCTTTCTTCCCCTGCATTGTTTCCTCTACTGCCTATTTTCTTCTTCCTTCTCTTTTCTGCCTCATTTGTGGCCTCGTATGCTTTTTGTTTTCACAGTTCCAGATATGACGGGGGACACCATTTGTGATGGGAAGCTCTTATGGTCAGCGATGGTGGCTATGAAGAAGGCTGAAAACCTTGCTGGCATGCGAGGCTATGAAGAAGGCTAAGGACTTTGCTGGCAACATGTGTCAACGCTGTGAGTTTTTGCTCAGTTTGTACAAATGACTAAATGAGACCATGATGTTCTCATTTTGTACTCATTTCTAAGATAACAATAAATAGGCAAGATTGCTCTCATTTTGTACTTGTTTAAAAAGAAAGTTTGGTTAACAAAATTGTCTTTTTTTGTACTCATTTCTAAATTAGCTATAAATGGACAAGATTGCTCTCATTTTGTACTCACTTAAAAAGACAGTTTGGTAAACACAATTGTCTCGTTTTGTACTCATTTCATTTCATACAAATGACTAAATGAGAACACGATGTTCTCATTTTGTACTCATTTCTAAATTAGCTGTAAATGGACAAGATTGCTCGTTGTTGTTATCGTCTCTAAGAGACAAATGAGTGTTATTGTTAAGTTTTTCTATTATAGACTATTTGACAAAAGTATTTAAGGTTCAATATACCTGTTTTTGTAGATGTTTGCTCGACTTTTTAGAAATTGAGATTTTGATCTCGTTCTCGTTTTGATTTTCTTATTTGCTTGTTTTGGTATGATTCTAATCCGATCTTGATTGTGTTGATCATTTCCATTCTTAGGCGAGAAAATCTTATCAGGTTTGCAATTGTTAAGGATTTGTTAGAGATTTTTGGTGTTTGAGTTTGTTTAGGAGTTTGAATATGATGTTTGGCATGTGTTAAGGGGTATTTATACTTTTCTACACTTGAAATTATTTTTAGTGTGTTTCTGTTTATGTATACATCATGAATGTTGTTCCATTTTTGTGATTTTTTTATTTATTAAATATTTGTGTGTGTTTTCCTATATATATCCATTCAAATTTTGTTTAAAATACGTCCTTTATTTCATCTTTAAATGCATTAGAAACGTCTTTTTTCTTCTTTATCATTTCACAACTTTCCTTCATCTTTTGTATGTAAAACCCACAAAACAGTTAGCCGCATTCAGATGATTTTTGTGTCAAAATATCACTGTTATCTCCTTTCTTTTTTTTTAACAATTTTATACAATAGATTTGCATAGAGTGTGTATTTGTGTCAAGAATTCAAACTTATTAACTCAATGTGTGTAAAACTTAGTGACTTCGTCTGTGTGAGAAGGCTAAAACTAAAAAATAAAAACCAACTGGTTTGCTCAAACCCAGATAGTTCATCAATTTTGTTTAGCTAATCAGTTCATTAGTTTAGTGGTCGGTTCAATACACATTTGATCCAACATTTTGACACTGATCGGTTAGAAATCCAGTTCGACAAATAAGTCGGTCCATTTTGGTTTTAATAACACTACTTGAGTTATAAATTTCTATTAAAGAGTAAGGTGATGTCAACTGTTATTATTTTTATGATAAAATTCACTTATGTAGTAAACCTTTCATAATTTAATCATTCATATTTCTAGCAATTCTAGGTCAAAGTTCCATAATCCTGGCAATATCAACCTTGTTGAACCCAAAAGGTTCATACCTGAAGTTTTGATGATGTTCAAAAATGAAAGAAGAAGAACAACACAAGAATTGTGCACGAAGAAGGAAGTAAAGCACACAACAAATCAATTGGACATGCAACGGTCCAAGCAATGCGCATAACATGCATTTTTATCAAAACAGAAATCAAGTTTGAGACAACTAGAATATGGCAGTTGTGGACGCAACATGATTTATGGATGCAAATAAAGTTTATCGCATGCATAAGTAAAGGATACACATGTACCTACTTTGAAGGAGAATCAAAATACAAATAGAAGCAAACAAGAAACTTGATACCAAGGTGTATTATGTACTCAATGACTCTTATGCACCTAACTTTTTCATTGTGCATGTAACAGATGGTTACGCAAGCAAGAAAAGTGTATGCAAACAAGCTGAACAACCGTGATGATTAACGAACATCAAGGGTTATATCTATGCAAGCTAAGCTTGAGCAAATAGAATTGTTGAACACACAACATTCTATTGTGCATGTAAGGGAAAAGTTGCATAATCTGCAACAGACTTTTCAGAGTTGATTGACACATTATGAACGAATTCAAAATTTTACATCAATACTATGGTCAGATGTTGTGAAGAATACATAAAGTGCAAAAGCAAATTGTGCACCCAATAGAAAGATGGTGCAAGTGGAGAAAGCTCTGGGGATTGTTAAAAATAGTGTGTTACCCACGTAACTTTGGAAGTTAGACGCTATTTTGCATTAGAAGAAAGATTACCTATGAAATCAATGGATTATGCACGCAAAAGTCATCTAACAAAAAGATGAAAGCTGAAACACCTTTTACAACAGCTAGTAATCATTGTACAACATCTCTCCAGTTCATGCAACGGTTATATGGACTTATTTTGTCTATAAATAGGTCCATTATATAGAAGACTAAAAAGAAGCTTGGGGATATACATTGAGAATACTTGAGAAAAGACTTATTCTTCATTCTTGCTTACATTCTTGCTCATTTTTGTTGAATGCTCTTTGTCCACAGGCTCACCTTTGCTCTTATCACTTGAAAATATATTATATGTGGTGTGAGAATCATTGTACTAAGCTATAACTCAGAATATTCAATCTCTTGTACGAGTGTTGCTTAGGTTCTCTAGCTTATCTTGTAAAAGCTAGTAATTGTAAAGGTTTGCTAGTTGAACTTGAGAAAAACTATCAATTGTAAAGGTTTGCTAGTTGAACCCAAGAAAAACTAGTGATTGTAAAGGTTTGCTTGCTGAGCCTGTGAAAAAACTAGTGGTGTAAAGGTTCCTTATTATCCCAAAAAACAAAAAAGTGGTGTACAAATGCTTGATTATGCCCATCAAGTGAAGGGATAGTGAATTCGAACTCTCCAGCGTAGCTTGAGGAGTGAACATAGATCAAGATGACCGAACCACTATAAATGACAATCTGAATCTCTTTTCCCTTAACTCCTTATTTTCATTGCTATCATATTGTTTCTTTTATTTGTGAATTGGCTATTGTGATCTATGTTCTTGTTGCTTAGCTTACAGTTTTGAGTATATGCATTGATAAATATTGAAAAAGTTTACATTAATTTTTTAGAAAATTGATTCACCTCCTCTCTCTTTGATTACCAACTTAGAACAACATGTGGTATTAGAGTTAGTGCTCAATCATTCTAAATTTTAACAACCTTGAGTGAAAGATCCAAAATAGCATTCATGGGACAAATGTTTGGGTACAAAGACTTATCAATTAACTGTGCTCCTTTTCTTTAATGGTAGTGATTAAGTTTATTAGAATACGAGAATAATAGTGTTCCTAAAGTCAAAAAGTATAAACGTGTGGCAAATTGTTGCAGAAGGACCATACGTTCTTAGAAAAGTAGTAGATGGTGTGGAAGTTGCAAAAGTGTGAAGTGAGTGGAATGACTATGACAAAAGAATGGAGTCTTAAAAAAACAAGCAATGCACATACTATTTTGTGCTCTTAGCAAGGCTTAATCCAATAAAGTGCAACAATGTCAAATGGCTCATGAAATTTGGAGAACATTCGAAGTGACATATGAAGGAACATCTCAAGTCAAAGAGAACAAAATATCTCTCCTAGTGCACAATACGAACTATCCAAAATGAAATTTGGAGAATGCATTCAAGAGATGTTTGGAAGATTCAATGACATCATTAATGTCTTGAAGGCTCTTGAAAAGATGTAAACTCATTCGGAGCTTGTAAAGAAGATATTGAGATCACTTCCTAAGTCTTGGGCTCCAATAAAAAATGCAATTCAATAAGCCAAAGACTTGTCCACTCTTCCTCTTGAAGAATTATTGGGTTCTTTGCTCACTCATGAAATGAGCATGAAGGAAGAAGAAAAAATCGAAAGAGTTGATAAGAAAAAGGGAATAGCTCTAAAGTCATCCATGGAAGAATCAGATGAAGAAGAAAGTGGTGATGAAGAAATTGTCATGTATGCCAAAAGTTTCAAAAAATACTTGAAAAGATTAAAGTTTGGAAGAAAAGGCAAGGATGCAAATCCAAAGGACTTCAAAGAAGGAAGTGGAAATCACTTGCTATAAGTGCAACAAACCTGGACATACAATTAAACAAGATTGCCTCTTTCGAAGAAACCCTTCAAGAAGTTCCAAAAGAAGGGAAAAGCCATGAAGGCCACTTGGAGCGATAGTGACTCTAGTGTTGAAGAAGATGAGGAAATGGAGGAGATGACAAATCTTTGTCTAATGGCTATTGTAAACAATGAGGATCCAAGCAAAGAAGTAAGTAATGTTTTCACCATTGAAGAATTACATGATGTTTTTGAATATTTATATATGGAATTTAGAAAGCTTATTGCTAAATACAATAGTCTAAAGAAAATTTCTAATGAATTGGAAACAAAAGCAAGTGTTTTAGAAAATTTCCTTTATGGTATGTGTATTCTCTTTTGTTGAATAGTTTCCAGGTTGTCTGCCCCTTTTTGATTGATGACAAAAAGGGGAGAACAATCTGAATATCTTGTACTTCACGTGCTTTGTGAATTGAATCTTTTCACTTGTTAACATTGATTGATTAGTATATTGTTGCTTGAGATCGGCATTGAACTTGATGAGTGCTTCAGATAAAAAGAAAAAAAAAACTTGATGAGTGCTTTGTGAAATAAATCTTGTCACTTGTTAAAAATTATTGATTGGTATATTGTTGCTTGAGATTGACATTGAACTTGATGAGTGCTTTATGAATTGAATCTTGTCTCCCAATCTGATTAATATGTTCTTAAACTAATCAAAGGACAAAGCCAAAAACTTTGATCCAATTTATTTTTTTTGTGTGAACTAGGTGCATTGATTGAGGGGGAGTTCCCATGTTTTATCATCATCAAAAAGAGGAGATTGTTGGACTAAGGGTGGTCAACTTTGAGATTCTCCTAAGTTTTGATGCTGAATAAAATTCTGGAAATGGTCTAGTTGTGCACATAAGCCCAAATAGTTACGTACACAAGCTAGGTCAAGTTGTGTACATAAGAAAAGTAGTTACATACATAACTCGGGACTTACATACACAAGCCATTTTCTTGTGTGAACAAGTATACACTGAGAAATAGACAGAAACACTGAAAAGTCTAGAACACAAACTTGCATACACAAAATCAAAAGTTACGTATGCAAAGTCAGGGTTGCATACACAACTTAAAATGTTGCGTACACAAGATTTGACAAGTGTTGGATAGAAGCTACTGGAATTGTTTTGGAGAATACACAAGATCAAAAGCTACGTACCTAAGTGAGAGGTACGTACACGACTTAAAACATTGTGTACACAATATTTGACAAGTTTTGAACAAAAGCTATTGGAATACGTTTTAGAGCTACATTACGTACACAAGCTTGAAGATTATATACATAATTGTAAGTTATGTACACAAGCCTGATATATTGTGTATACAACTCTACTATCACCCATCATGCGCGAAAGAGGAGACAACTTGTTTTTTGAACAAGTTGGAGGAGTTACGTACACAACCAAGACAAATTATATACACAAGACATGAGAAGACAAAATTGAGATACGGTCATTTAACGTGGCATTTTTTAATCAACTGAAAATCTGGAGAATGTTCAGAAATAACGTTCATATTAAGACAAGTTAGATAAACAATAGGGCTTAGGCGTACAAGTGTAAAGTTACGCACACAAGTTTTGAAGTTAAGATTAACAAAGCCATTGGATATTAGAAGTGCTTGAATTTTGTACACAAGAAAGAAATTGCATACACAACATTGGGTTGAGTCAAAAGTTACTTACACAAGAATTTTAGTTGCGTACACATGCTGGAGATGAAGGAAAAACTGACTTATCCAAGAAAATAGATGCATGCACAAGTCGGGTCTGACAGGTGCATTAGATGTGATCTCTTTTGCAACAGTTCCAAACCTTAGAGGAATTATAAAAACATGCTTGAGAGGATAGAGAATATAGAGATTGCACTTCTACACTAATTGAATCCATCTACCAAGCACTCTCTCTCTCTTATTGGTACAAGTATTCTTGTTCTTCAACTACCACTTTAATTTATTATATATCTAGCTTTAAATCTATTTAGTGATTGAATTTATTGTATTCGAGAGTGCTTGTGAGGTTGGGGATAAAGGATAGATCCTAGGTTTGGTTTATTCTTGAACCGAAATCAAGAATTTGTGAAAATTCTCACTTAACTTGGAAAGTGGAGTTGTAATCAAGATTAGGTGATAGTGAAAATCCAAAGTAATGAGACTTAGATATTAAATGTAGGAAAGAGATTAGCTGAACCACTCTAAAATTTGTGTGTTCTTTGCTCCTCTTTTTTTCTACTCAACATAGTTGGCAAAAAAGTTTAAAGCTTGATATACCACACTATTCAACGACCTCTTCTAGTATGGTAGTTGATTCAACACATCTTGGACTAGGTGACCTGACATGATCTTCAATATTCGAGATGAAGAACTCAAAGAGAGAGATTGAACAATGGTGGTGACTTATCGCCTTGTCTTGACTCGTTGAGCTAGCAACAATGAAGAAGAAGGATGAATCACGCTAGAGAGAGAGAGAGAGAGATGTAGGAGTTGGGTTGGTGACTTTGGTTTGGTTTGTTATTGGATTTGGTTGGCATAGTTTGGTTTGGTTTAACGAAGTGGATTTTTTAAAAAAAAAAAACTTTAGTTTGCTCTTTATTAGCTTGTTACACGCCTTGTTAGAGTGGAATACACGAATAGCGTCATGTCAACAATGAAGTCCTTAAAAATTACATTTTATACAAGTTTAAGGATAATAAGCCTTGTTTTTTCCTAGAACTCTTCAGTTGGTACAGGGTGGCATATAGTTTCAGGGGAAAAAAACACACAATTTACAGCTTTAAATATTTATTAATGTTTAGTATTTTGAATATTAATAACTAGTTATTTTTCTAAGAAAAGTGTTCTGCCAGTATTGTTACATAGGTATGTAATTCCACTTCTTTTAAGTACATTTCCTCCCTGAACATATTAATATTTGTCTTGAGACTTTTGTAAGAATAAAAATTTAAGAATATTAGAAGAAAACAATTTAAAACGGAGAGAATCAGAGAAAATTAATTGAAGCACCATCCAGTTGACATCATGCATAAGGGATACAAAGTTGACATCAAATAAACATACTACCCAAAAACAAAGAAGCAAAAAAAGAAAAAAAGAACTAGCCGTTTCATTTGAATTAAACCACTGGAGCAAGAAATGAATTTAACAAGTAAAAATATTTACCTTTTGTATCAATTGTTCATTAACTCAACTTATCCACAATTTTTATATAAAAGAGGGAAATAAAACACAAATCAAGAGGGAGAAAAAAAGAAGAAGCAAACTTACATCCTTGAAATTTGTCTATGATGATTTAGAACTTACATACGTAACATAATCTGTAAACCAAAAATAAATTAGGCTTGAGGTAATTGAAATTCTTTCTTTTAAAGCAATGATATAAAAAATTAATTTAACATTGAAACATGGGAAAATCAGGTTTTGAATCCTTGTAAAATAAAAATTGTATGAGTAATGACATAGTAGAATTTAGTTAAACTACGGTTGATCTTAAAATAAAGAGACAGTGATGAAACAAGCTAGTTAGACTCAACGAAAATTCCTAAGAAATTTGTGGATAGCTAGTGGGGTCAACCAACCTCGCCTGTCTTCACCTAACTCTGTTATTGTGTATAGAAAGATATTCTTTGCTAACCCAAAAAGAAAAAAAAAAAAAGAAAGAAAGAAAGCAAAATCTGATTTGCAAAACCAAATGATTGGATCTGGGAAGGCAAAACTCAAGGGAATTGGTTTTTATTTTCCTTTCGTTGGAAAAGTTGAGAACATATTCAACAACTGACTTGATGCAACCAGTCCAAAACAAGAAAAATAATGCCTGAAAATATGTAATCAACATGTTATTGCAGAGGTTAATGGCATTTCACTCTCATGAGAAGCAACAGACATATGGTTGCTGGAATTGCTTGTCGATAAACTCCTCTTATTAGCACCTTTCTTTTCATGGCTACCATTATGATCATTTTGCTCTCCCAATACCACAGCCCCACCAAACTGAACCCTCCTTCCCTCTCCTCCTCCCGGAGACCCTAATGGCGACTAGGGATTTTTAACTTCATCAGATGTTTCATTTCCTGCCGGATTAAACACGTTTGATCGCGAGAGAGCAGCGCCACCTCCTCATCCGTTGCCTCCACCAATCACGACCCTAAATCCTAGTGCTCGCGAAATGAGGCGGTAGAAGCATGTCAAGAGCCAAAAGAGCCAAGGAAGGCAAACAAGGGTTACACCAGCAATGGGAAGCCAAGATCTTGATTGGTTTTGAGGAAGCACAATATACAATATAAGAAAGCTACCACCAATGGCAATGGAAAGGAATAAGAAGGTTGCGATTAGCCATATGAATATGCGCCCGGAAATGGGGTCTGGAACAGGCATTTGTGTGTATAATTACAGAAAAGAAAGATCATGTGATTTTCGAGATTAACTTGTCTTTGTCATCATCCATTTTGCTCATTTGGGTATGGTTCGATAAGAGAAAGATTGTTCAATGCCGGAGAAGAAGAAATGATAGACGAAAAGAGTTTGATGAGATCTTCAGACGTTGGACATATTCAAAGTTTGTTTTCCGTAAAATATGGTTTGTTTCCACTACCAACACAGGCCCTCAAGACATGAGAGGAGTATATAAATTTCATTTCTTATCTCTAAAACAATATACCAGCATGTTTAGTAGAGAATTATGTTTCGTAATAACATATAGATATATAATATTAAATAATAAAAAGTAAAAGATCTATGACATTATTTTTTTTTTAAAAATTACAATGTGGCATTATTAGACTTACCAGTTCAAATTTATTGGGACTGTCTTGCCTTACTATTAATATTTTTAATCCGCCTCTTGTCAGGTTACGCTAATTGAATCAATAAGAAGACTTTCCACCCGTTTAACTTAGTCAAGCCAAGTGAATTGGTCGGCATGTAAGCCAGTTTTTTCTTTCAAATAAAGTTACCATATATTATAAAGCGAGCTAAACTGAATTTTCAAATACTTACTTGGTCCGATCAAAATTCGTTCAACTCAATCCCGAGCTCACTTCAAGCTCTAAATCTTGCTCGAGCTTGACTTGCCACATGATTAAATGTTCACAAGCGGTTCAAACTCGGCTCGAAAAAAGCTCCATTGTGCTTGTAATCGTGCTTAGATGAGTTCGATTAAGCTTGTAATTGAGCTACGCTCGATAAAACTCAATCTTGTATATCGATCTCAGCTCAATTTTATTCTCCTAAAATCACAAGCTTGACTCGGTTTAAGCTCGACTCGAGCTCTTATATGAACTCATTTGCCTATGATAATTTTGTTACAAAGTAAAATTTCAAATTTTCATGACATTCCAGAAGTACTCCAATTCACAATGTATAGGCAACATAATTCCAAAAGTATCACACTTTCACAATTCCAAACAAACAAATACAAACGTTTCATAATAAAATTCCCTTGAGCACTGTACCCTTTGGATTATCGACAGCAGAATTTCAAAACAGTACATGCATATTTACCTCAGAAAGATAAATAATAAAAACATGATAGATTATAAAAATGAGTAATAACGTACTGGTTTTTTATGAAACGTTAAGATTGTGCTACATGCGCGAAATGCCTCAATTTCAACTTCTCAGAACCATCTGTACTGGCTCTTATGTTTTTCTTCTCATCCGCAGCCACCAGAACGTGCACGCATTGTCCGTCAATCCAAGTAAACGCATGATAGCTGACAGCAGAAGCAAAGAATTTCCAGCAGATATATCCAAAAGACTTACTTCAGAATCATCATTTAAATTGCCGAGGACCTTGGTGGTGGTGTTAGACGAAAATCCAATGTCCACATGCAGTTCCTCTACAACTCTGAAGAACCGGTGGGTATGAGACACATTAAGTTGATTCTGAAACCCAAAAATTGTTATCATGGTCACCACACCGATAACATATTAAGAACCGATCATCTCTTCGGTGGGAGTGTTGACATTTTCTGTTTCTGTCATTGCAGAAGCGAGCATCTGGCGTCCCATTTGTTCTTGAGCTTTTCTTCTATTTGCTTCAAGGATAATGAGAAGAGCAGTAATGTCAGCAGGGCTGATCCCACCCACTCTGCTTGCTTGACCAATTGTTTGTGGCCTGACCTGGAAACAAGAAACAAATTTATAATTTGCCAGATCCATATTCTACGACAATTCCAACCTGTCCTACAAGATAATAAAAAGCAGAATTTCTGCAAGATGCGTGGTGTCCTTTGCTAGGACTCAGAAATGAAAATTAAGGATGACTATTTAATCCTACTGAATGAAACCCACCCAAACCAAATCTGAGTAGACTGGGTATTGCCCAATATGACTGGGTTTGTGTGTGGGTTCAAGTAAAATCTGAAATTTAAAACTCAGGCTCGGGTTGGGGGTGGGTTAAGCATTCCCCGCCCCAAACCTGAACCCAACCTAAGCAGTTTTCTCATAATAAATAATATACACACATTTTATTCCATTGTAGCTGTTACGTTTATTTATTATTGATAATAAATTTGTCCTAATTTGGATTATGAATTTTTATTATTCATAAATTAATTATTCTACTTATTTATATATTTCATTAGATTAAAGTCAAATTTAGATGAATATATTGGTTAATAGATACTCATGGGGATTTCCAACCCCAATGAGTTTGGCTTTGAGTATGATTTTCTTTACCCGATCGGCACCTATTTCAGATTTGGGGTTCAATCTTCCATTTCGGGTTTAGGTATGGGGGTGTCACCTCCAACCCAAACCTGACCCATTACCATTACTAATGAAAATGCATTGTTTCCTTTGCCAAAGTATCATTTATTGTCAAATTCTACAAATTATCAACAGTCAACATCATGTATTCATCACTGCATATCATCACTGGCTATTGCCTTCAAGAGCAGATGTAACTTCATGGCACAAATAAACCTAGGCAGACTTGAAGATTAAAAATAAAAACGAATAAACCGAGGCACACCAAAAACACATACAGAAATATGTATTAATTTATTTTCCATCATAAAAAGGAAACATATTGTCAATTGATATCGATAGTGATACATTTTTTTAAGCTTTACATTATTATATCATCCAAATTCCTTGCAGTTTGGAAATGTAACATTTTCATCTCACAAATGTGGTGTGAGCTCTGATCTTTTGAGTGTTGTCATCTATTTCAACATCATAATTTGACGTTAATAGATAGGTTTTCGTTTTTTCTACCCAGACAGCGACAAAAATCGACAATATTGTTCTTTAAATTCAAATATACAAATGAACAATCATGTTTCACATAATTGAAGTTATTCATGGTACATACCTTGGAAAGTTTCTCACGTGCTTCAAGAGACAAAGTTGTCATTTCATAGTAATTTAAGTCGTCTGGAAGAGGTCTGTTTTGTTGATGAGCCATCTACAAGTAGAACAAGCAGAGAGGTTGTGGGAGTGAGAAATTCAGATGAAAAAAATCTTTCCCCAAAAATATAAGCGTGGAAAATCATCTCAGGATGATTTGCAAAACAAGAGATAATACTGAATTACTGATTAATTCAACCTGTTGAAGTTGGTTTTGCTGGCGTACTATGAATCCCTCATACTTAACATCAATCTCTACGCATTCTTTTTCTACTTTAGATAAGTTTTCATTCCCAAAGCCATGCTTATCAAGAACTTCATATTGCATGTGCGGTTTCTTGAGTAAACTCTCTAGTGTGGACGAGTCCCTCACAGGCTGTCTGGACAAACGAGTAACTTCATCAGCTAAATCTCCACCTGAAAGTAATATTAGAGACAGCAGTCAAATAGTTTTTCTGAATTTAGATTCCTCAAAACTCATGTTTCATTAAGTGAGCATCAGAATTAGAATCCTAAAATCCTCAATATAATGACCAAAAAATCCTTATTAAAAATTTTCCACCACAAAAATAAATAGACAAAGGATACTTTAGGGGTGGCAATTTTTGACACAATAACAATACAAAGTACACGATTACAACACGACACAATACGATTCACACAAGTTCAATTTTTATTGAGTTGGCAAGTCATAATCAGGTCATGTTGAGAAATCGAAGAAATGACAGTTCCAAGTCTAAATATTAACATGACATGATTATGACCCACCAACTCGAATGGTCATTTCTTCAATTTCTCAAAATCTTGAACAACGAAGCAACCATGTCCTAAAATCCTCGCTCAAAAAAAAATCTGTAAAGCAAATAAATAAAACATATGTAAAGAGTGATATCTAATTTCTTGAACTTCTCAAAAATTTGAGCAGCCATGCCCTAAATTCTCACTCAAACAGGGCCTTAAAATCTGAAAGAGAAATGAAATAAGAAAACAAATGCACAAGAAAAAAAATAGATATGTATATTTAGGTACTTTATACATGTTGTCATGTTCAACTTAAGGGGAAAAAAAAACCCCTCTTCCACATATTTTGCCAAAGTTGATCTGTAATTCCAAGTCACCCAAAAGTATGATGGATTCCAGCGTCTAAACATAATTTTTTCGATGAAGTTCATTTTGTTGAAAAATGTGAAAGCACATGGAAGTTATCTTTATAATTGTGCTTTTTTCTTAAGAAAATAACACAAAAAGAATACGCACAAATCAAAATGAATGCTAATCTACAGATGCAGATACATGTTTGTACAATAATAGTTTGCACATGGGCTATTTAATATATAAAACAAACCTGAGATTCTGACAGCTTTCAGACGCTTTTTTTCCTCAGAAATCCGAGCTTGCTTGTCCTGGTACAATTTCCACCGTCTATCATCAATCAGCCCAATTTCACGACCCAAAGGTGTAAGACGACTATCAGCATTGTCCGATCGAAGAAGTAACCGGTGCTCTGAGCGACTTTTAGGAAGGAAAAAATTAATAAGGTCAACCTTAATAAGTGCCAACACATTAAATTCTTCCTAAATTCTTATTAAACAATAGCCCAGCACAACTTTTAAGTTACATGAGTTAAAAAAGAAAAAAATTTACGGTACAGAATGAAGAGTGTACAACCCCATTAACCACACGTGATGTGATATCAAGACATCACTTCCAAAATTTAATTATGCAGCAAACTATTTTCTTCAGGATCATCATCAAAAAACAAGGAAATAAATTATTTTGCTGTCAGTACTGCTGCTAGCAAGGTTTCAGACAGCATCAGAAATGACTTGCCATGAGTGCAGGCGGAAGTTTCAAAAATAATTAGTAGCTTATTGCATTGTAACTTGGACGAAAAAGAAATGCATGGTAAAAAGTGCAGTATGCACTAGTGGAATAACTAGAGGTGGAAAAGCTTAGTTAGAGTTATAGCAATCTAAAACTATGACACTGCTACTTGCATGTCAAGCAATATGAATTTGTCAATCATAAATTTCAGTTTTGCAAACATCAAGTCATTATGGCTGCTTGATAAAATGTATAATGCACGTGATCAAATTACCTAGTTAACATGCGGTAAGGTTCGCGAAGGTCCTTCGTGATCAAATCATCAATTAATGTCCCTATGTAACTGCTCTCCCTCTCAAGAACAATCTGTGGCTTACCATCTGCATGTCTTGCAGCGTTTATGCCAGAAATAATTCCCTACACAGTAAAAAGGGAGAAAAGAAAAACATTGATGCCTGCTACACAAAAGGTCACAATGTCGCAAGGAAAAAGGTAAAAGAGACCCTTTCCATGAGATGGAAAACTTGGTTGCCTTTTACATCATGAAGCTTAAAGGCTAGATGAAGGCTACTATAAAGAAAAAAAAATGCAAAAGGCAACATCGCGCAGGTAATGACAGAAAATGGACACTCCTAACAGACAAAAACCTGTGCTGCAGCTTCCTCATAGCCTGTTGTCCCATTTATCTGACCAGAGAAGAACAGTCCCTCAACTTTCTTAGTCATTAAAGACCTAGAGCATTGATGTGCAGGAAGGAAATCATACTCCACAGCATATGCAGGCCTTAACATTAAACAATTCTCAAGGCCAGGCAAAGTTCTCAAGAGTGGTAATTGCAATTTCTCTGGTAAACCTGTTGAGAACCCCTGTTGGAGAAATAAACAATCAAATGGCTACAAAACATTGGAAGAGGCTTGGAAAATATAGAGAACAGAACAGAAGGTGCACAAGTTATCTTTAGCTGTATAACATGTAATTCTCCGTTTTAGGCAATATTATTAATTGCCACATTAAATATAATTCATTCATTTCTTCAGATTTTCCTCATTCAATACTTACCAACTTCAGTGCAACACCGGCCTAAAAGTCATTTCTCCACCGACTAAGTACCCTTTGTTTTTAATGGCCAGCAAAAATTAAAGAAAATTCCCCTTTCAGGAAAAAAAAAAAGAAAAAAAAAACTTGCTAAGACAACCATATTAAGGAGCGCCATAAATTATATGGACAGGTTGTCCACAAGGCCAATCAACTATACCAAATTTTTAGGGTAGAATTCTGAAACCATTTCCTTTACTTGATTATGCTGGGCAAGCCAACATACACATGCACAAACAAAAGATAATTGCCTCAAAAGTAAATAATTTTGCTGAAAAGGTGCATTAAAAACAAGAAGTACTTTCCCAAAACAATAATGAAGACAGACCCATATAGTAATTACACACCTGTACATAAAGTTCAGGCACATTTCTGCCCTCAGGTTCTAGAAATATTTGATGGGATTCCTTATCTTGAAAGCGTACAATCTGGAACGGGAACAAGAAGCAGAAACATAAATTATTCAACACAAAAGTTCTTCAATCAACAGTGACACTGAATGGTAGCAAGAGACAGGGTGAACCTCACTTGATGATTTGATTTGGAATTAAATATATAAGGAAGTCTTTATTTTTTCTCAAAAACCAAAAGGAAGAAAAACTGTGTAGCATGATACCATGAATGTTATTAAAACAAGCTAATAAAAATTAAATTTAAAAAAATAACTTCCTTGGTGAGAAGAATAAATAAAATTGCAAAAGAAAAAGGAAAAATTGGCTGTATCCTCATGACAATAAGAAACAGCATGCCTTATCTTCGATAGAAGGGCAGTATCTAGGCCCTTTTGCTTCAACCCACCCTCCATATGTGGGGGTTTCGTGCAAGTTCTCCTTAATAATCTGATGAGTGATTTTCGTTGTTCGTGTTAGATAACAACACATCTGTTCCCTTTCGATATGCACATCAGGATCAAAACTAAACCAGCTGACCTGTAAACCATCAACTCATTCAGATTAGATATATAAAGATTTGATAGGAAATAAAAAAAAAAAAAAGAAAAATTAATTTCAGCTCTCCAAATAAGTTTATAATTCCTTGGATCTCTTCATTACTTGTATTCTATATATCAGTTCCATGGAAATAGAAACTGAGCTTAATAAACAAAGAACTACACCTTATATCTACCTGAAGTACCAAACCATCTGATGTGTACATGCAATAGGACTAATTCTCTACACAGAAAAGGACTAAATCAATCTTTCTATACGATAAATCATGGAATAATTGACATGTATTGTGATGATTTGTCTCAGTAGATCTCTCTTCTGCTACTTTGTTAACAAGCAGCAGAAAGGGGTAATCAGCAGAACAAGATGTACCATTTGACATTATATGTTCATATAATAGTCACCATACCAAAGTGATAAGTTGCAGGTGACAATGCCAATTACGAACCCGTCAAGAAAGAATGTGACTTTACATGGCAGTAATGAGCATGCTAATGCCATGTTGCCGAAACAAAAACAACATATCATTGCAAATATTTTATTATCTTCAAACCATCATCATAAATTTCAAACCATGCAGATTCTAACCACTGAACCTACATATGAGATTAAATGGAAGGACCTCTTCATCTCCATGCTGAGGTTCCAGTCCAGAAAAATCTACAGTACAGATGTCCACACGTGCTGGGGTTCCAGTTTTCAATCGATCAGTTTCAAATCCAAGCTGCTGCAAATTCTCAGTGAGTCCTTCTGAAGCTGACTCTCCAGCTCTTCCAGCAGGCATAGAAGTTCTACCAACCCAAATTTTACC
>CAODLS010868084.1:0-44917 GCA_948243855.1 Flueggea neowawraea
TTTAGCATTTTTATGTGGTTCAATTTTGCCATTAATGGCAGAAATTATTGTCCCTAAAAGGGTTTTAAGGATTGTAGTGATTGTGATTGTTGCTTCCATAGCAATGGCTTTGTTTGGAGGGTTTGGAGCTCATTTGGGAGGGTCAAAAATTAGGGTTTCAGCAACAAGAGTTGTGGTTGGAGGTTGGATTGCTATGGCTATTTCTTAAAGTTTGCTTAAGCCTTTTGATACTGATAATCATCATAGCTTCCACAATGATAGTAATAATACAGATTAGTACTCTAATCCAACAAATGTAATAGGAGAAATTACTGGGTCCTTACCACAACAATATTCTGTAAAAAAGGGAAAAAAGAAATTTGTTTCCTAGCTGAAGCATATGTATTTTGCATGGTATGATACATAAATCGTCTCTTCTTTCCTTTTTTAACTCTACAATTCTTCATATTTTCATTTTCTTTAGCCATCATCGATTATTTTAGCCGGCAATAAGCTTCTTTTCTTCATTTTGTTTTAGTTCTTTTTTTGCTTGTTATATGCTCGGCTAAACTCAAACTGATAAAACAGACGTTTGATGCTGATATTTATGTAATTTAAGACAATTTTGTGCCTCTTGAAAGTACTCCTACTTCACCAATGGCCCACCAAACCCTTCGCATCACCCTCACCATCCAAACCCAGAAGGGGAACTTGAAACATTCAATAAGCATTCGAAATAACAAGATCTCACATGCAGAAGAAGAAAGAGAAGCTCCAAGAGCTAACCTAACCCTAGATATGTATAACGCCATTTCACTTCTTTTAGCCCTAAACACACCTCTCTTGTCACCACTCTCTTCTCTCTCAATCTTACGATCTTTCACTCGTCACCACTCTACAATCTATTTTATGCTCCCATCATCCCACCTTACCTCTATTTGTCACCATAAACCGTGTTGTGATTGCCCAAGTTGGGTTGAATCAGTAGTGATTAAGTCGATGTTGAGTGAGTTAGAAGGGTATTAGGGGCATGAAGGGTTGAAAACAGTAGGAATAGCAAAATCATTAAGAAATTTCATTTCTGAACAGGATTTTACAAATAGTAAGCTCAGAAGCTCCAGTCGCAGCAACAAAACTTGCTCTTCCAAAGTTGATTTGACAATAAAACAGATTTATAATTTGTACTCAGAAATGACCTCTTAGTGGGCCAGATACAAAGAAAAAGCTGTTGCAGTGAAGTCAGTCCTCGCAACATAAATCATGTACCTACAGAGAGAAAGCTTCAATATATCATAAATAGATAGATCACGCAGGGCCACCAGGCTTTTCATACGAATTCTGGTCTCTAAACTCGGCTATGGCACTTCGAATCATTTCAGAAACGTGGGGTTGCACAAATAGGTGAGTGCTATCCAAAACGTGAATAATGAACTTTTGTGACGCTGGCATAGAAGCATTCAAATTGATGATGAACTGTGCCATGGGTATGTCACTGCATATGACACCATTGAAGTCAGTCCATTGGCAATAACTAACAGCCTAAGAGATAGGCAAGCTGAGACTACATCGAACAGGGAATTGCATTCATAGACAGCTATCAACCACCGCCATCAAATATGCACTGTCGACGTTTTCTTGGCTTACAATTATCAAGAATCCAATATAAAAAATTGCACGCCAATAGCAAATTACCACGATATGAACAGTACTTTCGTGGCATTCACCATTTTGTATGGCCAATTTGAAAGTCCGAACTGTAACAAAACCACACCAAAAGAAACATTGTCACGTTTATTGCTAATAATTAGACACAATCGACAAATAAAAGAAAATGAATTCATCTACACGAGAAAATTGTTGCCTCACACATACAACAAACAATGTATCTCAATGACAATCATTAGGACCCAAGTTTATTGATGATAGTTTTTAGTTTCAACCATGCAAATTGAGAGAACAACAACGGCATCAGTTTGGAGTACCAAAAGAGATAAGAAAAAGCCACATGCTAAAATGTTAACCCTGACAAGAATTTAAACATTTCCTACTTTCTTAAGATTGTCAAAAACAATATTTGTGCCTGGAATCGTCCTTCAGTTTCACTTTCAGAAAGCATTTAGGCCCCTCAATTAGTGAGGGGTTACACATCCATTAAAAGTAATAAAAATGCCATCTGTTCCGACACACAAAAAACAAGAAAGTGAAATTTTTAGGTACGAAAGATGCCCTTAAACACCCATCTTGGCCACCAAAACCTCACTGGAACAATCCACTGAAACACCAGAAAAGCTCCACCAGAAACCCCACCACATGAAAAACTAGATCACCGTTACACACCCACCACCCTAATATGTTATTTCATTCTCAATTAACCGTCTTATGCTGAACAAGACCAGCAACATTCACAAAAATGGATACAAACTTCAATATCTACAATGTTAGGTATCTGACAACGAAATTTGCAAGGGACATCAAGCTAAATCCATAAGCCCAGAAGGAGATAGTGGCAATTTAACTGGAAATATGTCAAGACATCAAAGAAACTCTTCCTAAAGTGAACGCAGTTCAAGCAATTTCCAACTTCGCCTTGAAAAATTTCAACATAGTATCCAAATCCACAATTCTAACATTAATCAATATTCAAATAGACAATAATAAACAGCAATGACGAAAAGAAATTACATATTCATCAATTAAAACAAACATAACCATATAATTGAAGCACCAGAAAACCCCAATTTCATCCAAAGACATAAACTTCAACAGCAAACCAGCTAAACCAAGAAAAAAAGACAACTGGGTATGAACCAAACCATTAGAAAAAAAAATCCATAACAAAAATCACTTCAAATCAATGTAACAATAAACAGAAACACGCAGTAAACCACAGAAAGATCCGAATTTTCACTCACCCAGAAAGCATAAAACCCGATAAAAAAAACCCAACCGAGAGTTCACCAAAAGTCGAGAACAACCAAGACGGCCCGGATTCGTTGGTGTGTTGTTGGCAAAGATATGGAAAATATGTCATGTAAAGAGGGCTTATAAAGGGTAATTTGGTCATTAAAAAAATTACTCTTTGAAAAATTGGTGGGCCTTCGGTTACTAGTAAATTGACAATGAGATTCACGATTGGAGTAGAATCAATGGTCAAGATGAGAGCATCAGAAAAGAAAAGAAAAGAAAAGAATGGTGCTGGCACCACTCAATCCTTCCTCTTCTACTACTCTCATCTTCTTCCTTCTAGTTCTAATCATTAAAACACACATTTGTGTTGAAGAAAATGGCGCTTTCTCCCAACACAAACTTCCACCAACCCGCTCTCAGGTTCTTCTCCATCTTTCTACTATAATTCCATCATATACATATTTGTATAAATATACTATAGATTGATTTTGCGCATTATTTTGTAGCTATGGCGGTGTATACTTTCTTCCCTGTCTCTGGTACTGATTTTCTTTTTTTTTTTTTGGTGGCAGTTGTGGGACCAAGATTTTTTCTGGGTTGAAACTTGTGTCTCCTGGTATTCATCTTTTTCATTTTTTCTTAATTTTTTAAATTGTGTTTTTGTGATTTTCTTATGAATTGTATTTTGTAGGTGTGTTTCCAAGTGGAGGAGGGCCTAATGTGACTGCAGAGTTCTATGGTAGGGTCACTAAGAGCCTTCGCTGCGGGTAATTAATCTAGTTTTTCGGATTTGGGATTGACCAGTTAAGAACTTAAGTACTGTGATGCAAACAAAGTTTAGGTCCTTTATGCTTATATTTGATTGTTAAACATATAATTGAGTTGTTGCATATATATTTTTGATGTATGATGATGGGCATTGAGTAGCTTTTTAAGTGTTCTGGGAATTAACCTCTTGTTCTGTTGTTACGTTTTGTCTTTTCACAATAGACTTCTGGCTTGATGGATTTTGTGGAATTCTTGTGTTTGAATTGTTGAGAAAATGTGGGAAGACTTGACTCATTTTCTCAGAAATTAAGCTGCTTTTTGCAGTCCTATAGTGGCAACAATCATGGTCTTGGGGGTTTTTCTTACACATTTCAGTAACTCTGTGGATTCTTGGTGACTTCTTTCTTTGCTTGTAAAACACGAGGCATTATTTCGATCATTGGCAGATTTTATATAAATATTTTGGTAGAGATTTTTCGTTACTAAGAGCATATTACCAAGATGAATGTGTTGCCATATAACATACTGTATAGAATTCTTTGAGATTATCTGAGAAAAAAATTTATTGTTTTGTGGTATATACCTATCATGTATTGAACTGCAAAGTGTAGATTAATTATTCAATGCATTTATTATCTGTAAAATATTATGCTGCAACATATTTTTATCAAGTTCTGTTTCAATTTGTTAAGATGAATAGTGGAAAATGTCACTCCAATAGTTTCATAATGTGTTTGTTATCATTAAAAGATTAATGTAAGAATATATTAAGGCCTCAAAGTTGTTCCATTTTTGAAATGTTACTGTTTATATCTTACTGCTTGTCTTGCTAGATGCTTTTGAAACCGTCATCTTTCATATTCTGATTAAATACTATCTCAAGATATTCTTGAAGAATTAAACAAATAGAAATAGAAAAGATAGATTCTGAAGACAAACTTTGAGTAATGTAATTTATGTTTTGGCTGTACATAACATTTATCCACTAGGTGCAGGACATAGCTATCTTTCAACATTGTTTTGTGTGGCTATTCATTATCATGAATGATATATTTCTTTGTTTGCAGGACACGCGGCCATAAACCACCAAGGGCAGCTGTAAAAATGATGCCCATAGGGACACCAAAAGTGCCTTATAGGACCCCTGGTGAGGGAACTTGGCAGATGGTTGATTTATGGAATGCACTTGTAAGTTCGTCAGAATTTATGCCAGTGACCTCAATTATACTCATGGTTTACTTTTGTCAATGTGAAATTCAGTGATTGGATGCTATTCTTTTTTACTCTTCCTGAAAATCAATTAGTAATCCTCTGGTCGCTAGAGGACATGATCCATTGTGTTCTTGTGGTTCTATACTGCTTGGTGAACCTGCCTTAGGCATGCACTAGAACTGCTTTAAATTTATTGGCATGCTTATTATTCTCTGAAATTATGTTCTTAAAATGTTCCTCACCAGCCAGGTCGAAAGATGAATCATTAACCAATCTGAACTTGTTCAGATGTTCTCTGCTTACTAATAATTGTCTGGCACCTTTATTGTTTCCTTGTACTTTGGGACTCTTTTAATGAGTTTGAAACTTACTAAATTCTCTTCCTGCAGTATCGAGAGCGTATTATCTTCATTGGTCAAAATATTGATGAAGAATTTAGCAATCAAATATTAGGAACAATGTTGTACCTCGATACTATTGATGAATCCAAGAGGATCTATTAATATATTAACGGCCCTGGTGGAGATGTGAGTTACTTGTTTTCTCTAGGATCTTTTATCTGTTTGTTTGGTCAATGGTTCTTTTACCTTTTAATGTTGTTTTAATTGTTATTTAATTTTCATTTTTTTAAACGGCATCTTCTGTTCAATATTTCTATTTGCAGCTTACTCCGAGCTTGGCTATCTTTGATACCATGCAAAGTTTGAAGACTCCTGTTGGTACACACTGCGTTGGATTTGCCTATAATCTGGCAGGTTTTCTTCTTGCGGTCAGGGATAAGGTATTTATTTCATCAGCTTCATTCTGGAATGATAAATCAAATCTGGGATAGATTTTGGGGTGTTTACAGCATGATTGTGAAAGGAGTTGGATTCCATATGCTTTTAAATTTTTGTGACTTATTGAGTGTCGTCTTGTGGTGGACACGTAAGGGATTATGTAACTCATTGGTATATTATCTAAAACATAGACCACCCAATGTTATTGCCCTATAGAAGATTAAAACTAGGATATTAAATCATATTCTTTACAGTTAGTGGATGTAGTATTGAATGGTTTGTTTTGTTTATTCATTTTGTTAACATATCATATTTGGCTGCTGATGCATTTTGCTAATGGTTGGTGAAGCCTTTCTTTTTAACTTGAGACTTATGACTTTTTTGTGCTGAAGGGACATTGCTCTGCTATGCCTCTTTCAAGAATTGCTTTGCAATCACCTGCAGGGGCTGCACGTGGTCAGGTATGGATGTTGGTATTCCATGATAGTTGTGTTATGTGCGTTCATTATGCAATAATTGTGCAATGTGACAACTTATGATATCTAATGGTAGTTGTGCTATGTGCTTTCATTATGCAATAATTGTGCAATGTGACAACTTATGATATCTAACATTCTTTTTGCAGGCTGATGATATTCGTAATGAAGCAAATGAGCTTCTTAGGATAAAGGAGTATCGGCCAGTTAGCTAAAAAAACAGGACAACCCATTGAAAAGGTCAGCTTTTCCAATGAAATTTATCATCTAGGTTATGTGTTCATTGTTGTATATGAGAGAGTGTAGTCTTGGCCACACTGTGTGATAAAATGCTCCATGAATGCTGCAGATCAACAAAGACTTAAGCAGGATGAAACGTTTTGATTCTCAAGAGGCCCTTGATTATGGACTGATAGATCGCATAATTAGGCCACCTCTTGTTGATGCTGACACAGGCCCTCGAGATCCAACAATGGGTCTGGGTTAGTTCTGCGTCCACGGCGACGGCTACAATCTATAGAATATGCCTTATTTATCCTTGTACGATTTCCCATCAGTTATGCATCCGGACTTGGTGCATGAAAGTATGCTCTTTGTAATTGTCATAAATTAATTGGCATTTTAGTTTAATCTCTGAGCTTCCTGAAGAACAATTTTGCATAGCAAACGGATAAATTTTCTTATAAATGGAGCAACAAATTCTGGAGATTTGATTCTCGTTTCTCATACTCGGATTCTCCTACGAAACATAAATTTTGGAAACAATATGTTCAGGCAACTGAGTTAATTACAGAGTCGATAACGTGACGCACATACTTTCGTTAGTTCCAAGTAAAAAATGCTCTGAATTTGAACTTAAGATGACAAGGAAGGAACAGTATCCATTTTATTGTGTGAACAAACTTTTTGATTATCGAATTCGCTGTATGGATGTAGAAAGTTTTTCTTCACTACTTAAGGAAGATGAGATTGCAATTTTAGGCTTCAAACAATAGCTAAAGTGTTTAATGGAAAGTTCAGAGCCATGGGTAACAGAAATGGAAAGAAATTACAACTGATCATGAAGTAAAATGTATACCATCTTATGTAGACAACAGTTTATCGTCCCAAAGAGTGAAGTGATATGGCGACAATACTATAGAAATCGACGTTGATGGTTCGGTGGAAAGTAACTCAGTTGCTAGTGACATTGGGGTTACTGATCGGGATAATTCAAGCAGTGTCAGGGCTTTTTTAATAAGCGGATCAGTCCATCCTCTCCTTTATTTGCAGAATTAAGAGCTATTCTTGAAGGTCTTCAATGGGTTCAAAGACAAGGATGGAGGAAAATTATATTAGAATCGGACTCCTCTTTGGCGGTTCAATGTGTGAAAAATCCTCATCTTTGGAGTGGAAACCAAGCAAGTCTATTCTGGGATGTTAATAACCTTATACATCAGGAATGGGAAGTTGAAATCTGCCATTTCTATTGGGAAGCGAACAGTTGTGCTCATTGGATTGTTAGACAAAGTCAGTTTACTCTTCCCCATTTATTCCTCATTTACTTTTATGGCTTCTGTACCTGCATACTATTGGGGTTTCTTCCATTTCTATTAATAATAAAACGTTACTCGTTACATACTTGCAGGGTGGGCGGCCTAACAAAGTTGGCAAGTGTTTAGTATCACTCGGTCAACCTAATTGAGTCGACATATTATTGGGTTTGATTTAGTTTCCTCAAAAAAAAGTTTACAATATATAGAATAAACAATATACCAAATAAGTAGCTTATTAGTTGCCCTCAGGGACGAAGCTAAGAACTTTTTTGGGCGGGAGCACAACTTTAATATATAATAAAGAAAATCAGACGTACTTATAATCATTAAATAAAATTTAAATCCTATAAAACTCAAATTCAATTGAAAAGAAGAGTACAAGTATTATTTTTTAGGTGGCAAGAAATTCCTACGACATTTCATATTCTGAAAATGATCTAAAATGACTTCATTTTCAATTTTAAGAATTATCTCTTTCTCAACATAACACACAATATAATCATTGAGAAAATCATCTCTCATCTTGTTACGCAAATCCGTCTTAATAATTTTCATAGACGAGAAAGTTCTCTCAACACTAACGGTTGCAACAGGTAAAACCAATGCCAACTCAATAAACCGATACATCCAGTGAAAAGTTTTATGAAATTCCAACTCAACAATCTTCCTAGTAAAAGATCCAATACCATCAAGATTAGCAAAATTTTCATTTCGTTTCATTTCAAATATGTAGGTTTTCAATTGCTCGTTAAGCTCCATTCGATCAGAAAGACATGAATCTTCCGGATATAACTCAGCAAGACAGAGTAACCTTGAGTAACTGAACTTAGAGAATGAATTTCTTGGATCAAAGCATGATGTGCACATCAATAACTCACTACTTAACTCAGTAAAACGACTGTTCATTTCTTGAACAATACAATCAATAACCTGATATTATAAAAAATATTAATTATACTATTAGACTAAGAAAGCAAAGTTCAAATGATAAGGGTGAAAAGTTAATAACTCACAAAATATTCCCACACGAAAGTGGTGGTCGTATGTGAGAGCATGCTTTGATCGAAGACGACTAGGAACATTATCTTCCATATTAGGAATTGAAATTCCATTTGTAAAACAAAAAGTGCCAACTTCTTCTAGCAAATCCTCGCATCTATTATCCCTCAATTCTTGCAACTTACTTTTGTTGTGTCAATTAAACCAATAGCAGCCACAATATTCTGATCTTTTTGTTAAAGAAAATATGACAATTCAAATGTTAACACCAATATAACATTCATCAAATGAGCAATGAATACAAATTCATAGCTTTTCATTTTATCAACCAAGCCCATAACAATGCCTCGTTGTTTTTTGTCAACACCATCATCATATATATCTCCAAGAACTTCTAAAACTAGAGACCACAAAGATAGCAAGTGGATAATGGTTTCATGACGTGAACCCCTAACGTGTGTCTCCCGGTCAAGCTAAGCTTGTTTCTTGATGCATTCTCTTTCCACTTGAAATTTCATTTGTTTGTAAACGTTGCAACACTTGCTCATGTTGCTTTTGTCGAAGAGCATCTTTTCTTTTGCAAGAAGCACCAACTATATTGACTATCATGGAAACATAATTAAAGAATCGACTCACATACTGGATCTCCTCTGCACCAGACACAACAACAAATTGGAGTTGGTGAGCAAAACAATGAACATACCAGACACACATGTTCTCATTCAATATGAGTGTTTTTAATCCATTAAGCTCTCCTCGCATATTTGAAGCCCCATCATATCCTTGTCCTCTAAGTTTAGAAATTGATAATCCATGTTTTGCCAAAAAATTATCAACGACATTTTTCAAGGAGTGAGCAAAAGTGTCACTAATATATACAACTCCTATAAATCGTTCGACTACTTCTCCATGGTTATTTACATATCTCAAAACAAAGGCTATTTGCTCCTTCACTGAACTATCTCGGGCCCCATCAACCAATATGGCAAAAACATGGTCTCCAACATCTTTAATAATGGTTGTTGTGGTTTCTACTGCACAAGCACTCACAATATCTTTTTGAATGTCAAGGGAAGTGAGTTGATTATTTTTTGGAGCATTTTTTAAAGCTACCTTTACAACTTCTGGACATTGCTCACTATACCATTCGAGAGTATCTAAGAAATTACCCTTATATAGTGATTTCTCCAACTCATCATTTCCATAGAAGTCCAGACCATTTCTTAGAAGCAATCTTCCCACATTTAGAGAAGCTATTAATTGAGTGTGATAAGAAGAATCCAATTTACTTCTTCCACTAGAAAAGCTATGCACAACACTTTTCCTTTGATCTTTGAAAGCAAAATATAATGTTCGAGCATTATTGTGTGCACTTCCCTGAGCTCCAATATGTTCTTTAAATTTCTCTAAAGTCTTCTTCCAATTTTGAAATCCCGTTTTTGTAAACACCTCTTCTCCAAATCTTTTACCTTTGTCCCCTTTAAAAAGATAACACCAAAAGCAAAATATGGTATCTTTGGAAACGCTATATTCCAACCATTCACAATTCTTGAACCAATTAATTTGGAAGCACCTCAATTTATTCCCAAATTGACTTCGCTGGAAATCATGAGAAATTGGTTGACAAGGACCTTTAAGCACATATTTCCTCTTAGCTTCATCTCTTATCCAAGGGTCATAGTCATTAATGGGTACACGCAATGCCGGATCACTAATAATATCCTCTTCACATAAATCCTTAGTCTTCGTTGGAGCTCTTTTTTCACTAGATTCTATTGGATCATGAGTGATCAATAATAAGTTCCTTATATGTTTTGATGATGTATAAAAAGTTTTGATGATGAGCAAAATGTTTGAACATACGCAGATCACGTGCAATGCACGTTGCACTTATCCACAACGTACGTTATAGACAACAACGTGCGTAGACATAAGCTCAGAAAGAAAATAGAGGCTACTGGTTTGTTCCAGACCAAGCACAACATACGTCATATATGTACAACATACATAGTGAATGATCACAACATACGCAGAGAAAAGTCAATGTACGTTATCTGGGAAGCCAACATGATCAATATACGTCACGAGTATTGCAACACACGTTATCTGAAAATGCATTATGATCAAACGTACGTCTTGTAATGACAACGTACGTTATCTGAGTCACAGAAAGCTGCAGAAGCATTAAATGCACTCCAACGGCTAATTTCTTCAAAACAACGGTCATATAGCATGAGAATGCTATAAATACATCAAGAGAAAGACAGAAATGTGTTGAACAACCTCATAACTCATTGTTCCAAATTTCCTATCAATTCCAACCAAGAAAAACAACCAATTAAGCTAGAGATCAAAATTCACGCATCAAGCTCAAATATCCAACTCTAGCATAGAGCTTCATCTGTTGTAAATAGTTTGTAAACACTTTGAGAGCGTGAGAAAAGTTTGTTGTAAGCCTATAGAAAACAACATTGTAGAGGTCTGTTATGAACCTAAGGAAAACAACATTGTGTAGGCCTTAGATGTGTTGAGCCGGAATCAACCTCGTGTATTGGCTTTGTTGGATTGAGCCATAATCAATCACTTTTATAGTAAAAATCCTAAGTTGTGAGACTTAGGTAGTGGATGTACGCAAGGTTGGCCGAACCACTCTAAATTCTTGTGTTGATTTTTCTCTCTCGTCTCTAGTCGCTTATGCTATCCACTCAATAGACCAAAAATTCTCCAACAAGTGGTATCAGATAGGGTCTCCATTCAAAAAGGCTTAACAACCTTAGAGTAAAGATCTACATCATCAAAATGAATCTCGATCCTTCTCCTCCATGTGTATATGGTGCTTCTCTCTATACTCCTCCTTTTTTTGATGGCTCAAATTTCAATTATTAGAAGAAAATGATGATTATTTTATCCAATCATATAATATTGAACTATGGAAGGTGATTGTTGTAGGTCCGAAAATTCTCAAGAATGAAGATGACACACCTAAGGAGTACAAAGACTTCAACAATGAAGATTGGAAGTCTCTAAGTCGAAATGCAAAAGCTACTCAACTATTATATTGTGCTTTGAGTCAAGATGAGTACAACCGAATCTCCTCTTGTGACCATGCCAATGAGATATGGGAAATGCTTGAGATTACTCATGAAGGCACAACTCAAGTCAAGAAAACCAAAGTTAATATGTTTTTACATGACTATGAGTTATTCTCCATGAAGAGAATGAAAGCATTAACAACATGCTTGATCGCTTTGCGAAAATCACAAATGGTCTTACCTCATTTGGAAGACCAATCTCTAATAGTGATAAGGTGAAGAAAATTTTGAGGTCTTTGCCTCAAGCATGGAACGCAACGGTCATTGCCATCATGGAGTCCAAAGACTTAAACTCTTTGGAATTTAGTGCTTTAATTGGGTCACTCATAAATTATGAGATTGTACTCAAATCAAGAGATGAATGACCGAATCATGGGAATGCATTGAAAGCTTCTACTCATTTTCAAAAATAGGGGAATGAAGGAGAAACGAGCTCGGATGAAGAGAAGGATAAAGAGATAAAATTCTACTCCAAAAGGATAGCAACTTATGAGAAGTTGTTGAAAAATAAAAAGAATCAACAAAAAGAGATGGAGAGGTTGAAGGAGAGGAAGAATAAAAAGAAAATAAGAGACTATAATTCTTCTTCAAGTGATGATGGAGATCCATTGGCCAATGTATGCCTTTCGGCATACTAGGTATTTCTTAAAATTTCATTCTTTTATATTTCATGCAATTTTTTTAGTTCTTATTTGATTATTGTTATTTGCATGAATTATTTGATTGTGTTGATTCAAAGAGGTAGAAAATTAAATTTTTTCGCATTCACTCTTGCATAATACTACTCAAATGACAAGGATGGAATTCTTGATCAATGTGTTGCCTTTGATGTAGCCATTAATTCTTCAAAGTTTTGTCATCATCAAAAAGGGGGAGATTGTTGGATCATGAGTGATCAACAATAAGTTCTTTATATGTTTTGATGATGTACAAAAGGTTTTGATGATGGACAAAATATTTGACTTGAAGTGGAATACGTTGGAGAGCTCGGAAATGTAAAATAAGCCACTGCATGTAGATTAACATATGCAGTTCACGTGCAACACACGTTGCACTTATCCACAATGTACGTTATAGATAACAACGTGAGTAGACATAAGCTCGAAAAGAAAACAGAGGCTACTGAATTGTTCCAGACCAAGCACAACGTACGTCATACATGTATAACGTACGTAGTGAAGGATCACAACGTACGCAGAGAAAAGTTAACGTACGTTATCTGAGAAGCTGACATGATCAACATACGTCACGAGTATTGCAACGCACGTTATCTGAAAATGCAGCATGATCAACATACGTCTTGTAATGGCAACATACATTAGCTGAGTCACAGAAAGCTGCAGAAACATTAAATGCACTCCAAAGACTAATTTCTTCAAAACAACGGTCATATGACATGAGAATGCTATAAATACATCAAGAGAAGGGCAGAAACGTGTTGAACAACCTCAGAACTCATTGTGCCAAATTTCCTATCAATTCTAACCAAGAAAAACAACCAATCAAACTAGAGATCAAAGTTCAAGTATCAAGCTCAAATATCCAACTGTAGCATAGAACTTCATATGTTGTAAACAGTTTGTAAACATTTTGAGAGTGCGAGAAAGGTTTGTTGTAAGCCTATAAAAAATAACATTGTAGAAGTCTGTTGTGAACCTAAGGAAAACAACATTGTGTAGGCCTTGGAGGTGTTGAGCCGGAATCAACCTCGTGTATTGGCTTTGTTGGATTGAGTTGTAATCAATCACCTTTATAATGGAAATCCTAAGTGGTGAGACTTAGGTAATGGATGTAGGTAAGGTTGGCTGAACCACTCTAAATTCTTGTGTTGATCTCTCTCTCTCTCGTTTCTAGTTGCTTCCGCTATCCACTCAATAGACCGAAAATTCTCCAACAGATTCACCAATATTTCCTTCAGAATTGTGAGGCTTATTAGGGGAATTTGAAGACTCACCACATGCTGTTAGGGGTCTTTTAGTTCGTACAATAAATTTATCCATGTCCGATGTCCCTAAAAATTCAATTCAAATAAATTTAATTCAAACAATTCAACAATCAACATCATCAAATTCAACCCTAAAATATAACCCCCAGCAACTATTTCAACATAATAAATTATTTAATCAACATTCAACAACTAACATTAATCTATTCAAACCTAAAAATCCAATTAAATTTAAAGAAAGGTAAAAACAACTTACCCGAAATCAAAACTGAGGTCGCTAGCGGTGATCTATGGCAGACAGAAGTCGAACGGACGGCGGTGGTGGTGCGAGTCGTGTAATGGAAGTCTCTCTCTTGTTTCTCTCAATCGGGGTTCCTTTGAGAAGAAGCTGCCTCTCTTGTTTTATGTTTTAAAACACTCTTCTTTTTTCAACCAGGGACCAAAACGATGTCGTTTTGCTCCATGGGTTAAAAAAAACCCTGGTTTAAAACGATGCCGTTTCAGGCCAGGATTTTCAAAACAAAAAATGGTAGTCTTCTTCCTTGATGAGGCTGCTCTGTTCAGTGTCTTCCAACCAAGGGGGTCACCGTTGCTGGCTTTGCTATTACCGGCGGTACCCCATACTATATGTATGGGGTCGCAATGGCGCCACCCCCCCCCCCCCCCCCGGGTTGCACTAAGGGTTCGAGAATTTGGTTGTCGGTGGGAGAAAATAAATTGACTTATAAAAAAAAGAATAGGAAATATATTAGATGAATATACTTTTAAAAAAACTCCTCAATTAAACAAAAGCAAAAATATGGTAGCTGTAGTCAAATTCCAGCTAGACTATTGACATATTTTCAGTATTAACAAAAAAGGAAAGAGTCTTATGGCTTAATTTGATGGTAGGCAGCCATACTTGTGGACCTCAGGTCCCAAATTCGAGCCTCTTTTGGATAAGAGGGTTATTAGAGTAGTGTAAACTCAACCTTTCCTTAAAAAGAAAAACATGATAAGAAAAACTCTCACATTGCAATGACTATAATGACGAAACAAACTTTTTCTTTGCTTCTTTTTTTGAGATTGAGATTGTTTCATTGCTTCTTATTATAACTATGATCTTGCAGCCATTCTTCTCTCCATCCTTTATTCACCTTAGCAATGAACTCTTCAATTCTCTTCTCCAAATTATCATCAAATTCATCACCTTCTTCCCGATCAATTTCGCCGCAGCAATCATTACTATCCTTATCTGCATCGTAGCCATCACAGCCGCCATCACATTCTTCAGAATTATCAACATCGTCATCGTTAACGTTATCGCCATTATCATCGTCATCCTCAATATCCTTAACATGGTCATATGCTTCATTTCCAATATATACAGGCTGAAAAGAAGGCCATATTTCATCAATTTCATCTGAAGATGACGACGGTCTATAGCTTCCGAGAAGAATAGCAAACATTATTGTATTAAGCAACGAAAACAAGAAAATAGGCGACGAAAATTTTGGAGCCAAAGTAGCAGCTAAAGAAACAATCACAAAGACGATTATCGATATACCAATCGCCTTCATGCCCCAGTAAAAATTTTGGAGTGTTGATATTTTTGTGTGTTACAATTGTGCTCTTTAGGTTTATATATACATATATAGCTGTTATGATCGTATGATCATAACTAACTAAGTAACATTCTGAGAAATAATGTGGAGTTTCTTATTATATACTACAAATTATTGTTCACTGAAATTGAGATGGTTCATTTTGTCAAGTAATGGGAACTTCCAAGCATAGGATAGCAATTTACAAGAAATTTCAATACCATAAAAACCTGATGGGTGATTTGTGAGTTTAGAACATCCTATGATCTCATATATAATTCTTTATACATAGATTTTGCTTCTAGATCTAGTTAAATTAAAACCTACGTGACAAGTCACTTGGATTTTGCTTGCTTGTCGTTTTAGTTGACGTTTACTTAATCGTGATGTATATATGTTTTCCTGGTGTATGTTTTAGGAATATAATGGATTAAAATTTTAGTATGTTACATAAGATTTTAATTAGGTGTAATTACAGAATTATTGTGCATTATGCTGCTTAGTCAAGATCACCCAACTTAGATATTGTCCACTTTCAGTCCGCTATTAATTACAATCTTACTCTTAAAAAAATGTTCGAAGAAGGAACGTAATTACAAATAATTTTTGATCTCAACTCTTTAATAGTAACATGAATGAATCGTTCGAGCAAAAACCACATATATTAGCACTATAAAATAAAATCTTCGGAGAATCAGAAGCTTCCTTGAACTTTCTTAAGCTGAGGGAACCAAACAATGAAGCTTCGCCGCATAACTTTCGACATCTTACATCTTCAATGGTGACGAAAGAGACTGTTTAATTAAGTTTGTTTATGGCGGCTAAAATTAGGCAGCAATTATCATTTCTTGGAACATTTTTTTAGTTAAGCAACGAATAAAATTATGTGAAGTTCATTTAATATTGAACATTTTATTGAGGTATTGCTAAGGAAAATGTCCATGGCAGCAAAAGGCGACCTATTTGCTAGTTCGACCAGTTTTCTTTTTTCAATTGTATCCACGTTATTCTTATCACATTAAATTTTCCCGGAATATCAATAAAATTTTGTCAAACTGTTCTGCGTTTACTTTTGTCAGTCGTGCTTTCAAAGAATCATCATTAGTAAGTTTATTGATGAGCTTTCTTCTAAAAAACATTTAAAAAACATATAACATATTCAATGTTTTATTATGCAATATACTTAATTTTTGAAATCTATAGTGTATTATAAACTACTATTTCTTCCACCTACCATCAACATATTAAAACCAAAAACTTCTAATGATAATTTTTTTTAAAAAAATAATCCATTTCCTATCAAAATTTAAACCATCAATTTTAAGTTTTCTTTCTTAAGTTTTTTGAAGTATTTTAGATTATTCTTCTCTTAATTAAAAGTCTCAGGTGAAAATTTTAATATCGGTGAGAGACACATCTATCTAAAACTTGAATTAGCATATCTGGGTATAGTAATACGACATTCAAAACTGTTGTAACCACATTCCGATCCGATTTTTTTCACACAACATAGAAAGAATGTTAGAATCACGGCATTATACATGATTTACCCCTCGAAAATATGTGTTCCTAAAAATATCACCCCAAACTTTCAAGTGTTCAAATTACTATTCAATATTGACAATCACATACTATGGACAAAAATTAGAGTGATGGTGGTGCGTCAAAGACACGTGTCTATATGGCAATGGCTGCAGGCTATGTCAGATTTGTAATCCGAGTCAGTTGTTTTTTGCTGACGTGGCAAGGAACCCAATCCCTCCAAAAAGCACTAAAAACCCTCAGCAATTCAATCCAATCTAACCCATTTCTTTTCAGAAAACCAACCAACTAACCCGTTCGCACCACAATCTTCATCATCACCACCACCAAACCATTAAATTCAGCGAAGGACCTGGCTTAATTTTTGCATGGGATAGTTTATTTTGCTGAGTAATTGAAACTTCCTAGCATAGGATGGTAATTTACGAGAAATTTCGATTCCACAAAAACCTGACCGGTGATTTTTGAGTTCAGAAAATCCTGATTTTTTTTTAATATATATTTTGCTTCGACATCTAGTTAAATTAAAACCTATGTGACTAGTCATTTGGATTTTGCTTGCTTGTCGTTTTTTTTGATAGTTACTTAATCGTGATGAATTATACTTATAAGTAGATGTTTTGCATTGATTTGTTTTAATAATATTCTTACGATAATTTAAATTAATGCAATTTTAAAAAGATATATATATTTTTTTATTATGTAATTTGTTAAATTTATTATTTTTTGATAAGTATTAAATTTACTAATTTGTAATATGCTTTTGTAATATATCAAGCAATGAATATAATTTAAAAGATTAGTTTGCTACAATTTCAAAGATTTAATCAATAAGGAGTTACCACATTCGTTGTCCATGGATTAAGGAGTTTAATAGGTTGGTTAAATTTTGACTTCTTGATACGTTCGGCCTATGATCCATATATGCTTGAATCCATTCATTCTTCTGTATGGTAATGTATTTTCTGACAATATTTGATAATTTAAGGTTTACTATCTAAAATAATTCAAGATATGTTACATAAATGTGGTTTTTCACAGCTAGAAGTTTGATAATGAAACAATATTTTACCATTGGTTTGCACTCTGAAGCATATACGTGTGATATTAGAGTTTTATCACCCATTACAGGATCCACTTCTAGTTCCATATGGTCTATTTCATAAATAATGGGTTTACCTTACTCCATATTGATTCAGTTGGAAATTCTAGATGTTAATTTGAAGAGTATTTCTGGTAGTTCCTTCTTTTTTATACTCTACATGTTTAGGTTATGGATCTTGTGCGTACTCATCTTTGCCTATAGCATGCATGACTAATACACAATCATTCTTTATATTTAAATTGTGTTTTCTTTTCATACTCATTTATGTTACTAATCTGAAATTTTGATTTTGACTATTAGGCCAATTCCTGCCTGAAAACTTTGCTTTTCTTGTAAAATAGAACATTTTGCATTGAATTAAACTAATTTCTTTTATATAAGCATTTTTCTGCATTTTCTGGTTTAGCAGAATTTTTTTCCGACAATTATTATTGCTTTTGCACAGCAACTTGAATGAAGTAGTTAAAATTGAATAACAAATCGATTTGACTTATTCTGTTTTGTTGCCTAGCAGACCTAGCTCTCAGTGCACAATTTCTATTTGGATTTGGTCAGTGTAGCCGCTAAGGGAATTAATCTATAACAGAAGCATAAACAAGGCTCTTCTGACCGGCACTGTCTATCCGCAGCCATGGATGAGAAAGTTGTTATCTTTGACTCTTGCATAGAAGCAATTTCTCGTCACCAACAAGAGATAGCCAGACTTCAGGTCGAGATTGCCTCTTTGACTAAACAGGCACAGGACGCCTTAGCTGAGAGAGAGGCATTGGCTGCAAAACGGGACGCTTAGATGCTGAGCGGGCTGAGCAGGGACGTCAATTGGCTGCCCGGGCACCAGAGGTAAAAGCTGCGCTAGAGCGTATCGAGACAGCTGAGTTGGACATAGCCGAATGTGAGACAGTGGAAAGAGTTATCCCAGATTGACCTATCCGAATTCAAACTTCCATGGGGCTGTGATTTTGCATTAGGTGGCCTTATTTTAAGCCAAACCATTTGGCAGTTGTATGAACAGAAGTCCCAAGAGGACACTTTATTACTTTTTAGACTTATTTGTATCCTCTTTCCTTTTTGGACACCAGGTTTGAGCTTTTGTCACCATGCATAGTATTTGCTCTTTATATGGAAATCCAAATTAGGTTCTTTTATTCGAAGTGAAACTCAGTGGCTAGAAGGTCAACTGTTACAGTTGTTTTTGTGGTCAAAAGGCCTACACAAGTAAACTTAAGAACCTAATTGCAGCTTTAGGTAACAAGATAGCCTATATTATGCGATTGAGACTTGCCCCAGGAACTGGGTGTCCTCTCACATACTAGGCTAATACTTTTTCAAATACTTTCATTGATGTACCTTCTATGTAGTTCTCCTTATAGGCTGGTTAGCTAATAGGCATTACGCTCCAACACCCCATGTACTTTGAATGGACGTTCTCAATTTGGCGACCATTTACCATAAATACAGTCCTTTGTCCCCACCAAAAAACCAATTTCCATACCAGCACTCCTTGGAATACCTTCTTTTTTAATTTTTTGTTATAGGCTTGGGTAACCTTTCTCTTCTGTACTATCATTCTGTTGAAGGCATCCATGCGTTCTTAGTCCAATTGTTCCAACTCATGTTACTTTTGCCTATGTAAATTCTTTCGGGGACAGTGCGTTTTGTTGAGCCACTCTCAAAGACGATACCACCACTTCCATAGGTAGGACTGCATCATAGGCATAAGTTAGCAAAAATGGACTTACCCTCATAGTATCTCACTCAAAGGTCCAGTATGCCCACAAGGTTTCAGACAATAGTTGGTGTCATTCTCAAAGATTGCCCTCTATCATTTTGCTTAGGATCCCAATAATGGTTTTGTTGGATGCCTCAGCTTGACCATTGGCTTAAGGATAATGTGGTGTTGAATTTAAGAGCTTGATGACATAGTCCTCCATGAATTCCCTGGTGAGTTCTCTAGTGAATATCGTCCCTTGGTCCGTTGTAATAGTCTTGGAAATACTGAACCTGTGAATAATTTGATAGAGCTCACCACATCTTGTCTTCTACCTTTTTCATATGTGCCGCTTCCACCCATTTTGTAAGATAATATGTAGCTACAATCAAGGAGGAGTGTCCTTTGGAGGAGGCAGGTTAGATTTTCCCTGTCAAATTAATTGTTCATCCCCTAAAAGGCCATGACTTAACGATACAGGACAATTTAGCGGTGGGGACTCTTTGTATGCTCCCATGGCATTGACATTGTTTGCACCCTTTAGCATATTTGATACAATCCTTTAGTTTATTTAGCCAAAAATAGCCATGCCTCTGGATTAACCAACGCATTTTCTCGCCTACTTGGTGTGCACCACAAACCCCTTCATGCACCTGTTTCATGACCTCAATTGCCTCTGGCATTCCTAGGCACCTCAAGAGCATACCATCAAATCCTTTCCTAAATGATACATCCTCTATTAGCACGTACCTTAGGGCTTGCATTTTTATTTTGTAGGGAGTCATAGGCAAGGGATGTTCCAGATATTGTTTAATGGATGTCCTTCAGTCCCCAACAACCTCGGTGTCTATATTAAAAAGTTGTATTGGTAAGCCCATTTCTTTGATGGAAGGATTTTTTTTTTCTTTTGGATCAAAACAAATTTGTAGGGCCACTCTCTAGACATTTTCATGCCAAAAGCAACCCTGCCCATTCCATCCACTTCCCAATTTTGATCCCTGGGCACAACGAGAAACTACTACAACGATATTCCTCCGTTAATTATTGGATAACTAATTGAGAGTCTCCCAATTAGTGATAATACCGAGCATGCCAGAAGATTGTTCCCTTGATTTTCTTTAAGAAAAGCTAAGAGGACAAAGCTACCATTTGACTCGGAATGGCCAGAGCGAGCTAATGAATTTTAGGTTTTTCTAAACCGTGAATTAATGTGATGAAATAAGAATTGCACTCAAGAAATCCAACTTCTTTAATCAAAATGATTGGTGATGATCAAAGAGCATAAATCATCAACTATGGGTCTCTTGCTTCTTTAAGAATAATAGCACGATCACAATGCCAAAAACTTACAAAGAAATGATACACAATTACTGAGGAAACTAAAATTGAAAAATAAAGATCGGGGACCCTAACAATGATTAAGGACAACAATGAAAATAGAAAGCAATGTTGAGGACAATAAAGTAAACAGAGTTTGAGACTTATGGTTATATAGAGGTTGTTCTGTGAATTGAGTTGATGGTCTTTCTTTGTGTCTTTTACACCTACTTATATTGCTTGGCTGTGAATCTCGTCCATCTTCTAAGAATTTGCTCTTAATTTCATCATTTAATCCCTGTTCTATTGATTCTACTGTGTCTTGCTTTATTCTCCTTTAAGAGAATTCACCTTCCTTCTTTGTTTATGATTTGTAGCGATCAATTTTATTGACTTTTCTTCTCCGTCCCGGATCTACTACCGCCAGGCACTAGTTACAGACTTGTTATATACTACAAATGGTTTCCTTCGTTTCCTTTTAGCATAGCCTACTTAAATTGCATCCCTGGGCGAATGACATTGTCTTCACCTAAGGGCTAGTTCGTTGGCATGATCTGGCCCGGCCCATCAGGCCTAAGCTCGAATTACACCAGAAACAACTTTTTAGGAAGTCCACACGGATCTGATTAGGCTTCCTTGTTGAAGATTAAAGTGGTGTAGTTCACCTACATACGACGAGTTTTGGAATTTTGTTGGTGTCGCATTCATTAGTTCTTGTTGTCGTATTCATTCCCGTATGTTTAAATTCATAGTTGTGTTACTTAATTCACCATGTCAAAGTAGTTGAATTTTGAGCTTTCTAGGGCTTTTGAAATTGGTTGCTTTGCTGGCAATAGAGGAATAAAGCTTATTATTTAATGAAGGAACCAAAATAGATTGCAAAAAAGAAAAATAAGTCGTTCGCAAATTAAGTTAAGGGAAAATATTTTTCAAGTCCTTCTGATTTTGCCTAATTAGTATGTTAGTACTAGTGTTTCTAGCATGTTACAGAAATATCCTTGATGTTTAAAACTGGGTTACACTTAAATCCTTTCGTTAGTGGTCCGTGATTGGCTTGTTAGCAAATTGTTGGCGGGTCGTCTGGTTCACTTTAAATAAAATTTTAAAGACAAAAATACCTTTTAATCTATTTGATCATACCACGAGACATATGAACCCTAATTTCCTTCAAACACAAATAGAAATCTTGCTAAAAAGTGGAAAAGTTGCAACATATTTGGAAAGACCTCTTTAATTGCTTCAATCAATCCGTGAAATTTCATAACATCAAAGAAAAAAATCAGTCATGAACTAGTAGACCCCAAATTGTTGCATCAACTCTAACACTGAGGCCGGTGGTGATTGATCCATCTCAGGAAGACAAGCAGCAGCTTGCTGCACACAATAAAATTAGAAATGATAATTGGAATTACCATCCATTGGAAATCCAGCAGTGCCGCTCGACAAAGCAACATAGAGGCAAAGCAAGAATCCTGATTTCCATCAGTTAAAACAAGAGTGCAATCTCAAACCCGCCATCTAAAAAACCTAGGGAACAAAAAGAGACTTCAAAATAAGAAGAAAGAAAGCTAATTTTGGATGGAAAGCTAGAGAATAAAAAAGAAAAAGAACACCCTGATTTGTTTTAATAAAAAATGAAAAAGTTATGAAATTCAAATCACAATCAAAGTAATTGAGAAAAGACAAGACAAATGAATAACAAAGCCCTAAAGATCGGGTTTGCTTCAAATTCACAATCAAGGCAATCAAGAAAAGGCAACACTATAGCTTCAAATAATAAAGCCCCCATTGACTTGCCTATAATAATATACAATATGAGGCAACTTTGCCTAGAAAGTCCTAGAAATAGGGTTTGCTTCAAATTCATGGTGAACCAGTGTTCTAAGTGATAACAAAAATAGTAGTTCATATCTTTTCCACAATTCCACAAATTCTTGAGCTTCTTTCCTCGCCTTTTCCTTCCTTGGCTTCTCCAGCCTCATCATATCCACCTACTTTATGTACTCTTTCCTCACCTCCTTCACTTGCTTTTTGTACTCTCTCCTCAACAACGCCAGCTTTTTTAGTTCCTCCTCCGGGTCCTTTGGTGCTTCCCAAGTATGCGTTTGGGTCGAAGAACTTGTGGGTTCTTTGATACTCATTGTAATGGGTTGAGAACCACCGCCAAGTTGCTCGTGCCAGATTGCGAATTGTTAAGGCCATAGTCGGGATCCTATGTATAAGAGTTTTGGGTTTTTTTTTTGACAAGGTTGATAAGTGTTTCAACAAGATAAGAACAATTTTGTCTAATGGTAATGGTGGATTTTTAGGAGAGAGCAGTCGGGGTTTGAGAAATTTAGAGAGAAAATATGTTTGAAATTGGTGTGGTTTTTGACTTTAAGATAAGGTAGTTTCGTAAAGTTCCATTTCAGTTAACTCTGTTAGACAAAAACACGCGTGAAGGACTAACTTGTTTTCGCAATTAAAAAAAACATGAGGAGTGACCTACTAATTAGGGTATACCTGAAGGACTCATAAATTATTTTCTCTTATGTTAATTAGTTTTTTTCTCAACTTAAAGAGTCTTGTTTCTTCAATTACACCATCCAACAATCTGACTTTAGCTTAAAAAGTCATTCGTAAAAATGTGGAAGAAGAAATTGACTTTAGCAATTTAGGTGGCATGTTGATGTTAGCTGTTTAGGGTTTTATTTGGATAAAATACATTTATATTTATTCATTACCGTTTGGCGCAGTGGGTTTCATGAATAATATGTTGACGTTTTTGTATTTGTGGTGACAGAACTTGGTATTCCATATTTCACCTTTAGGTTTCACTATAGTGGTGAGATGGGGTTATGGAGCTACATTAAGGGCGACATTCAATACTTCGATTGGTGTCATATTGAAAACATGTCACTAGATTTGATCGACACGTGGTTAGTGTGGTTGGGGGTTAATGAATGTATAAGGTATTTCTTTAAGCCTTTCAGAAGAGGTATGGTAGCCTTAGATGAAGTTGAGGACGTGTTTCATATGTGTACAATGGCTTTTAGATCAAAGATTGTAGATGTGTATGTAATGCATTTTGTCAACCCATTGAATGATGTAGAGGTTGAAGAGTTTGGAAGGGCATGATTGAATATGTCCATTGGAATGCTAAGCATGATTGTGAAGGATTTTTGCAAAGTATAGATGATTCAATGGAAATTTATCAGAAGTTGGCTTATGATGGGAGACATGTTAGAGCTTCTCCAAGTGCAAGCAAAAATTTATTTGCAAATGATGTTAGTGAGGAGATTAAGGAAGAAATACAAATGGAATGAGTTGGAGAGAAAGTAGATATGAATGATCAAGCAGTGGAGGATAATGTAAATGAAAATGATGATGATTTTGTACATGAGGATTAATATGAAATACCTGCTTATGACGAGGACTTCCATGAAGTTGTATGACAAAATAGAAGAAACCAAAAATGTGGAGACCATCACCGCCTGAAGGCGGATGATAATATTCTATGTAAGGATGATTATATGCACATTTGGAAGATGACATTGACATTGTGAATGAGAAAGACTTGAATTTTTAGGCTGGTAATGATAAAGAAAGTGGCGACCTCAAACCATAAATATTTCTTGAATTTGATATTGAATGAGGTGGAAAGAATCCTTACTTTGTTAAAGGCATATTGTTTGGCACCTTCGCAGATTTCAAAAAAGCAATAAAGATGTGGGGAATTAAAAACCGCTGGCAAACATACTTTCCTACAAATGACAAAAAGAGATGTATAGCTAAATGTTATGTGGACAAGAGTGTTCTTTTCACATATGGGCATCTCATGTCAGGAGATGTGATCCAATAGTGCAAATCAAGACGCTTCAATTGAAGTATAGTTGCAATAAAGTTTTCAACAATTTTCATATGAATGTAGATTTGTTAACTCAGGTCTTTTGGAAAGGTTTAGAGTTGACCCCAATTGGAACTTGGAAGGGTTATTTAATGCTGTGAAAAGAGCACAGGTTATGACATTAGCCACTCAAAAGATTGAAGTGAAGAATACTCGTTTAGAAAAGATATTCGAAAATGCAACCAAATAGTACTCACGACTGTTTGCATATCATAATGGGCTTCAGAGATTAAATCCTGGTTCGATGGTGGAAATTTGGCGAGAAGAGGGTCGTTTTAAAGGGTTTTATGTATGTTTAAATGCTTTGAAGGAAGTTTATAGGGGAGGACTTTTACAATCTATAGTGTATGTTGATGGTTGTTGGTTGAAGACTAGCCACAGTTGTCAATTGTTGTCTGTAGTGATACTTGACCCTAATGACATGATCTTCTCTCTTGCTTGGGTCGTTGTTGAGAAGGAAGATAAACAAACTTAGTTATGGTTCTTCGATCTTGTTGGGTCTGATCTGGAATACAAAGTCACTACTTCATATGGATGAGCGACAGACAAAAGGTAATTGTATTTTTTTTAATGAATTGATACAACAATATTAGACATTAGGAACATAAAATGAAATAAAACAAAAATACAATTACCTTTTATCTATCGTTCATCCATGTGAAGCCATGACTCTGTATTTCAAGATCAATCCCAACAAGATCCAAGAACTATAACCAGGTTTGCTTTTCCTCTTTCTCTACAACAACCAATGCTAGAGGGAAGATCATGTCACTGGGGTCAAGTGTCATTACGGACAACAGTTGACAATTGTTGCTAGTCTTCAACTAACAACAATCAACACACACTATAGACTATAAAAGTCCTCCCTTATAAGCTTCCTTCAAAGCATTTAAACATACGTAAAAATCCTTAAAACGAGATCTTCTTCCCAAATTTCCACCGTCGAACAAGGATTTAATCTCTGGAGCTCATTACCATATGCAAACAGTCGTAAGTACTGTTTGGTTGCATCTCCGAATATCTTTTGTAAATAGGTATTCTTCACTCTCAAAGACTTTGAACGTTGATGTCATAACCCATGCCTCTTTTCGCAACATCAATTAACCCTTGCAAGTTCCAATTGGGGTCAACTCTGAATCTCTCCAAATATTCCTCAATTAACAAATCTGCACTCATGTGAAAATTTCTAAAAATTTTATTGCAACTATGCTTCAACGGAAGCATTTTGATTTTCATTGTCGGATCACCTTCTTCAACACGAGATGCCCAAATGAAAAAATTACATTGTTTGTCCACGTAACATTTAGCGACACATCTTTCTTTGTCATTTGTAGGAAAATATGTTTGCCAGCGGTTTTTAAACCCTACATCTTCAATGCTTTTTTTGAAATTAGCTAATGTGCCAAACAACATGCCCTTAACAAAGTAAGGATTCTTCCCATCTCGCTCCATTTCAAATTCAGGAAAGCCATATTTGTATCACTACCACCTTGAAAATTCAACTCGTCCTCGTCAAGAAAGTCATCTTCCAAATTTGTATAATCATCCTTACATAGGTTATTGTTGTCAACACTCAAAGGCGGTGCTGGTTTTCCTTGTTGGTGTTTGTTTCTTCTATTCTTTCCTACAACTTCGTGGTAGTGCTTGTCATAAGTAGGAATTTCATATTCCTCATCTACAAAGTCATCTTCATTTACATTTCTACATCATTGTTTCTAACGGTCATATCTACATTCTTTTCAACTCCTTCCATTTTCACTTCTTACTCAATGTCATTCCTAACATCATCTACAAATATTTTTTTTTTCATACTTGGAGAAGCTCTAAGGTGTCTCCCGTCACAAGCCCGTCTCCGACATTGAACCATCTATTGTTTTCAAGAATCCTTCTTAATCATCCTTAGCATTCCAATGGACACTATACAGACGTGCTTTCCCAAGCTCTTTTCCCTCTTCATCATTCAATGGGATGACAAAGTGATTCACATACACATTTACAACTCTTGATTTAGAAGCCACTCCACACATACAATACACGCCCTCCTCTCCATCTAAGACTACCAAACCTCCTCCAAATGGCTTCTCAACCAGCTTAAAAAAATACCTCACACAATTAGTAACCCCCAACTTCACTTACTACTTGTCCATTAAATTTAGTGACATATTTGCAAAATGACACCAGTCAAAATATTGAAGGTCGCTCTATAGTAACTCCATAACCCCATATCACCACTATAGTAAATTCAAATTGTGAACATGTCAATACAAAAATAAATAAATAAATAGAAACCCTATTTAACTACATTTTATTTATACAACTAACTCCTAAATAGCACAAATTTCACCTATTTTAATAAATTAAGTAATACAAAGTGAATTTAATAAACTCATTAATGGACTCGACACCACATAATACAACAACGAAGGCTAAAATTTCACATACTTTAATGACTTAACTAATACATACTGAATTTAATAAAATCGCTACTGACCATGACAACACAAAATACGACAACAACAAATTTAATAGGGCAAACTCCCCGGCGGTCCCTAAGTTTTGGGGTAATTTATCTATTGGTCCTTGCTCTTTCTAGATTAGTCGTTTTGCTCCCTGTCCCCAACTTTCGTCACTTAAACATAACGGGAGAAGCAAAATCTAAAAAATATCCATTCCACTTCAGTTGCTAATTTTCCTCTCCTTCTCCTCTCTCTTCGAATAGTCAGAAGACCACTTTCCGTCTTCACTTTACCTTTCTCTCGTTACTCTCTCTTGACAATTAATTCAAAAATTGAAGAAAATGAAGCACTGCGACGGTGATTGCGATGATCGACAATGAAGACTTCTGGGTAATTGCAGAAAAGGTGTAATGGGTTCGGGTTTTGCTTTCGAAGTTTCAACCCGATTGACTAATAGGTATGGGTTTTGCAGGAATCGTTATACCGTCCACACAATCATATTAATACACAAATCAATGGAAGTTTTTGTGGAAAATGTCGATGAAGATTGATACAACTTCTTGGATTTGTTCAATAATGCTATGAAAGCTTTTGACATCGAGTCTGGTATGGTTCTTTCATTTCAGGATAGGAAGGGTTATTTCATTGAGAATGATAATGACATACTAAGCATGTTTGAGAGATTTAGTCAAGAGCTTGTTATACCAATTTATGTTGCAGTGGTAGGATGTCTGACAGATATTATGATGACTCATGTGGTTGAAGGTGTTTACATTGACGATGTTGAGATTATCTCTAAGTAAGAGTTTCACACAATTATTAAGAGAGAACTTGAAACATTGTCTGAAACAGATTCTGAACCATATGAGAGAACTTGAAACATTGTTTGAAGCAAATTCTGAACCATATGAGGAAGAGCCTAAAGCAGAACCTGAAACGCATCCTAAACCATAAAATGAAACAGAATCATATGAGAGAGAGTCTGAACCAGAACCTGAAGTGTATTGTAATCCACAAAAAGAAATAGACCAACACGAGGGAGAGCCTAAAGGAGAACCTAAAACCATCCTGACCCACAAAATGAAACAGAACAATAATCAAAACTTGGAACTCAAACACAATTACAATCAAAGAAAAAGAAGATTGTTCAGAAAAGAATTGAAAATCTCAAAAAGAGTAGTAAATATAGTTTGAGAAAAAATTGTTACTGATGATTTCATTGTATTTGATGAGAAGTACGAAAATTAAGAGGATGAAGATTTTGCTGTGGGGGATTTTATAGTAAATGACAACAGTGAAGATGAAAATGATTCAGAAAATTATATATATATAAAATGTTACTTTATTTATCAAATTATACTAAGATTAATTGCCGAAGTGTTATTCTTTTTTTAATAAAATAATATAACATATTCAATATTCTATAGTACAACCCACTTAATTTTTCTACTGCAATTTCTTCTACCTACCCCCAATCTCCCAAAAACAAAAACTCAATAATAATTTTTTTAAAAAAAGAAAAAAATCTGTTTTCCTATGAGTTGACAAAAAGGACTCCACAACTGTTCATCATTGCTTCAAGTTTTCTTTCTTAAGTTCTTTCTGAGATTTTTTAAAAAAAGAAAAAGAAATCTTTTTTTCATTAGAAAAAAACCCTTAACTTCGCCACAAAGTTCTCTTCAGACAGCATAGAAGAAACCTTAGAATCATTAAATTTCACCTCACAATCCATCAGACACTGGCGAAGACGAACACTAGGCATACATAAATGTTACATCAAAAATTCTACATGACACAACAGAGAACCAAGAGCCTACCTAAATCACCTAATCTAACTGAAAAAAACTCTACCTCCAAACAAACAGATGGTGAAACAAACACCAGCACTGAACACTGATAAATCGTAGATAACTTGTACAGATAAAACAACACATGAAAGTGAGACTCCGTCAGGGAGTTTGGTTCCGATTTTCGTTAGAGACAAACACTTCAATGCCCCTAACAAGTTGAGTCTTATTACGATTCTTAGCCTGCCGGTAATGATACGTTAATGTCAGTCGGCTTATTCCTTGAATCCGTTGGCAGAGAAGACCAACTATCTCCATGGAATGGGGAAGGTGAAAGGTAGGGTTTTGGATCAGCACTTGAAATTGGAACAGCTACGGCCGTGGTAATGATTGTTGAAATGGGTTCAGGTTTCTGCTTCTTTGGCTTCTGTTCGTGTTGGTTCCCGGCAAGGAAACTGCCTACTACAACCTGATCAACCCAGGGAACAAAACAACAAAATAAGAACAGTTATCAGATTCGTGTCTCCTCGTACTTCACAACAAAACATTATAACAAATCATTGCCACAGCATAGGCTTCATGCTGAATTTAGGCCAATAGTAGGGATCGACAAAAAGAGATGGCAAAGACAAGCTTACAGTAGAAAATTCATACCTGCACAGGGCTTGCTGCTACAAGGAGTCCTGCAACTCCACCCCCTACAACACGACCATCTGGACTGGCCAATGAAACACTCATCCCACCAGATCTGCTCCTTGTTCCTCCAATTTCGGTGGGCATAAACGAACCAGATAAAGATAGTATCTCAAAGCGGCCCTGTATAAAAGTTTTGTTTAGTCATAATATATACATTCCAATTATCAATGAGTATTTGCTTCACAATAAGAGGGCATTCTCTTATTATGTTAATATTATAATCTCTTTTTGCTTCTAAAAAAATCTCAGATAAACATCATGCAATACATGTTCTTGACTATTCACTAGAGAGAAAAAAGTTCCACCCAAAATATTGCGGGTTTGATCAGTAATCCGATTTTGTCAAGCCAAAATTCACCACCATCTTTAACCTGGAACTTGAGAGGTTTACATTGAACATGCAGATGCATCATGGGGGACAACAAGGAAGTTGAACACAAGCTAACGAAAACAAGAAGGGAATATCATGAATAAAAATCCCAACGCACAAAACTACCACCAACCAAGCATCTGATTTCACATTTTCACTAAAACATACAGGCCTCAATAAGATTTCACATAAAATTTTTCCATATTTTTATTTTAAGCAACTTTTTTTCCTGTCTTATAAGTTAATAAAAGTAAGTTACAAGGAAAAACAACTACACAGAATGAGGATGTAAATGTAAATGAGAATTTTCAAGTTCAAGCAAAATACGGACATCAGTCAAAAAAAAAAAGAGCTCATTGTATATGAAAATCTAGATGAGAATTTTTAAGGATGATGTTGAATTTCGAAAAATGAGGAAAAGGCGTAATACAATAGCATGAGAATGTAGATTGGAAACACACGGCTTATCATCTATTACCAAAGGGCAAGCAGAAAGGAATAAAACCGCAAAATCTTAAATGTGCATGGAAAATAATAACATCAGGAGTTACAAGCATGTGGAGACATTTATTCTCTGTCGACGGAAATAGCATTTCTCAAAGAAGAATAAAATTCATCACCTCATACGTCAGTGTACCCCCAGAAGAATCAGGTTGACGAAGTGTAACACTTGATATCACCCCATTCGCCGAGAGGATACATATAGCTCGAGGACCTTGTTGTGAAAATGATATAATCTTCATTGTCACATCCTGTACAACCAAAATAGAATCGTCACATCCTGTACTAACCGCTATTAAACATTGAATTCAAAAGTTGGTCACTACCAAATTTTGATGATGTAGTGCTTTCCGTGTTCACACTTAATTCTCATTCTCACAGAGTTCTAGGCATTTTAGACATCTTAAAGGATGCAGAATCGTTACTCATTTCTTCCCATCACCTAGGTTAGTTAGTGCAATAACAACAATGACCATAACTCTGACCAATATAAAGAATCCAGTTTCTTTCAGCACCAAAATCAAGTTATTTTAGCATTTAAAAATTGCTATAGAGAGAAAAGTTGACAAAAAATCAAAATGATTAATGTATACCTCGCCAGCATTAACTGTGATGATATGTGGAGTAAAATTGGCACCAACAGAGCAAGCAACCCATTCTCCTAGGAGACAAAAAAAAAAGATCAGTAACCATGATATGAAAGTTCTTGCTTCACAAGATTCTCAGGATACGCTATTAAACTTGCATAAAAAAAAAGAATACACTATTAAACATATAAAAGCACACAAAAGCAAAGAAAAAAGAACATCAAGAAAAATTGAGAAACGTTAATTAAAATAGCAAAAGTTGCATTTGAAGCTTTTTGTTGTTATTTCCATATAATGTTAGAGAAAAAAGTGATGACTGAAATTTGCTAATCTCCAATCATAATACCAAATCACAGTGATATAGCAATTACATTGTAGGCATGATACAATTGTTTCTCGTTCTTCATATACACATTGCTCAAATATTTGATAATTTGACAAAATATTCATATAAGTAGGGCAACAAAATATTAATCATTTGACATCTAAATTAGTAAAGACAATGCTACTGCAAAACAAACTGTCAAAGGTGAAAATTATAGCAAGCTTAAATTGTTAGAGGTGACGAAACAGAAAAACTACTACATAGCTTTGAAGCAAAGCCTTTTTCTTTCACAGGCAATTGAAAAATTTCAAAGATTCACAGAACAGATTAACCACTTCCACCACAACCAACTGCAATCAAACCAAACAGGTTGTGGTGGAAACCAACATAATGTTATACAGGCAATAATTCTCAATGCCTCAAAATGGGCAATCTCAGACAAAATCTCAGAACATAATACTGCAAGTTACTGGCAAAAAAAGGTGTAGTTCGCTGCAATTTATGGAAATCTTCAATATTAATACAAGTATGCAACAATAATTAACCTAAGTAAGATTACAAGAGGACTAGTTTTTATTATATCTACTCCCAAGAAAATATACTTCAGGTGACAAAATAGCCTAATCTGATAAAAGGGCATACCGGAGAAGTCAAACCCATAACTATAAAAGATAGCAAGTTTGATATGTCAAAACTACAAAACCAGTCACCAAATGTTAATATATGGAGACCCACTTGGACTAAAAGGAACCACATCTACACAAGAAACAAGAAAAATATCACATCCAATCCCGAAAAAATCCAGAAACAACAACATCCTGAGCCAAAAAAAGAAACCATAAAAGCCAACAAAACATGAAAACACACCACCACTACCACCCTCGTTATGCCCTTTTGAGAGTGGTGAATCGTCAGCAAGATGATGACCACATCTCTATCTACTCCAGCTCGGCTACGACCCGTATGACATGGCAAACTTATATCAACACATAGCATGTCCAAGGTTGTCCACTTTCTCAGTCAAACATAGAAATTCTGAAACCACTATTCCACTCATCCAAACAGACCGCAGCACCTTGTATAAAATTCTCTTACCAAAAAGAGACCTCCTCGGAAGTTCCAAATGACAAACACATACAAAGAATTCTCTTGTTTTTGCTCCTACCCACGTATCTCTAACTCATAAGCCACTCTCTCCTATGATTCAACTAAAGTATCCTATCACAGGTCCCACAAAAAACCCCCACAAAAACAGTATCAAAAAAAAAAGGAGCCCAATTAAGTTCTTCAAACAAAACAGTCACCAATGGAAACACCGAAGTTCTTGACTTTAAGTACTGACCTCAAAAGGGTACGGGCAAAAATGACAAAATTAGCCCTACACACTCACCTAAATTCTCAATCTCAAACTTGGCCTTGGTGACAGGCTTCACTTTTTTCTGTTTCTCGGCAGAGAAATCGATCACCGGCGGCGGCACCGGAGCCGCTGTAGATATCGGCCTCGGTGACAACGCCACCACTGCACCATCTGGGCCGTATTTCCTTGGCCTTCCTCGCTTCTTCTTAACAGGCATCGTTCCCGCTGCCGTCTGAGGCGGAGCTTGCGGTGGAGCTGAACCAGGAGTTGAATTTGCATGGTCGGATCTTGGAGCGATTTGGTACTCTGATGGAGCGTCAGAACTCAACACTGTAACGCCACCACCACCGCCGCCGCCGCCGCCACCACGAGTAGTACTCACAGCTTCTCTTGTTTCCATGCTTAAACCCTACAAAAATTTTAGCTTTCTTTTTTTTTTTCCCTCAGTATTTTTAACAAAAACCCATTTTGAATTTAGCTTGAATCATAAAAGAACAACTGCAAAATTTTCAGGAAAAAAATGATAATGAAAAGGGAACAAAAACCAAATATTAGAAATATAAATGGTTTTTCTCTTGAAAATTTCGGTTATCTTTTTAGAGAAGCCTAGATATGAGAAAGAAGATGAAGATTTTACAGAAAATAAAAGAAGGAAACTTTGAGCTTAATTTGTAAGATTAAGAGAGTTTTAGTTAGCAGAAAGCAGAGTTTAAGTGCTAATAAAATTAAGGAAAACAAATATTGGGGTTTTTTTTGGGTTTTTGAAATTGTGAAGAAAGGAGGGAGAGATTGAGAAGAGAAAGATTTAAGGATTTGAGTTTTGTGGAAGTGAAGATGAAAATTTTGATTTTTGAAATTGTGGGTTTGGATTTGGAAAATTGGTTTTTTGAGATAATAAAAAGAAAGTATGTTTTGTACTTTTGATGAGTTGAGTTAATTTAGGATGTAACTTTCCTAAGTTATGTCTGAAATGAGATTAAAAAAACAATACCACAAATGTAAAAGCAGATTGGAGAAAAAATAATTAATTAAATTGAATTGTAAAGATGGGCATTGATGAATATTTTTGTAATGATTATTATATTTTTTATGTTAATTTGTAGAATTTTTAAGTTTTTGGTTGGAATCTGGTGGAAAGATTAGTTAAATAATGCTTAGAAAGTGGGAGAGGATTTTCTTTTTCTTCTTTCTCCATCTCAACTCCTCTTTATTTTATGTTTTTAATTTTTTTATTAGAGAAAGTGGACAAGGTGATATTATTGTTATCATTTTGATTATTGTTTTCTTTTAATTAAAAAAACTTGAGTAAATGGCAAGTAAAATTAGGTTTGCCTGGGCAGCAAGAAATTGGATGCAAAAGGAAAAAAGAAGAGTGGGTTAAGGAAGCACTACCTTTTTTTATTTAATAAAAGAAAGCACAACTATAATTATTTTTTTTTAAAAAATATGGATAATCATGTAAATTTATGTGCAAATTTTCAAAATTTATGAGATTTCTTTTTAATAAAATAATTACTCTTGTGGTGTTGTTACTCTTGCTTGTCAATGATGTTTTGATGAAAAAGATGGGGATGATGAAAGCTTTGATAAGCATATTAAATGGACGGGAGGGATTTTAGGGTGGCTGTTTTTTTGTTTATCTTTTATTATTTTTGTCTCCTTTATTTGTTTCTTGTCAAGAATGATTTTCTTGATTTATATAAAGTATTTTTGTTATATTTTTAGTCATTTTATTGTGTCAAAAAATAAAATTTGACAGTATATAGTAAGTAATTGCAACTTATTTATTTGTGACATGAGATATTACTATTACAGTATTGAGAAAATGTATCATTTTTATTTTTTATTAGTAAACTTTTCAATCTTTTTTTTTTTGCCATATTAATTTTTTCAATTTGTAATTTTAACAGAACTGTCAAGTGTTGGTATGTATATAGCTCCATTGATATGCGTTGGTTACTGTACAAGTTTTTATTCAAGTGACTACACAAATTTATGAAAACAAAAATGACTTTTTTCACCCCAAAAAAACCCTACATTTTTTTTCTAAATTAAATTTAATATGATAATGTTCATCTGGGGTGAAAAAATGAATTTTCAAAAAAAAAATAAAATTAAATTTCATGCTATAAAATTTTAAAGCTGATAATACTCTTTCCTCTACGTGCTAAACAACATCTTTTAGTTTTGCATAGAGAGGAATATTTATTTATGAATTTTCAGATAAAAATAAGAAAATCTTTAATGAATATTATATGATATTTAAAAAAATTACATGCTTAATTTGTGCAGTTGAAAAACTTTATCGTATGAGCTCTTTCAGGAACGACCAATAAAAATAAGACACAAAATTTTTGACTCCTTTTACAACAATCTGTGTCTATTTTTTATCAAAAAAATTGATACTGAAATAAAAAAAAAAATAAAGCTTCAGTAATTCAATTTGTATATTGATAAGTCAAATAGAACTACTATACCAAATTTAGAATTCCGGAAAAGAAAAACACAACTGTAAAACCTTTTTGTGGAAAAATCTTCATATACATGAGTTTCAGGATTTTCAATAATTAGATTGGCGAAGAAAATACACACAAACTTATACAAAATCAAATATAAAATAAATCTTTGGACTTATATAACTACTATATTTTAGGTTAAAAGTAGCATTTTTCAAAAAGAATTTGTCACATAATTTTATTTTTCACTATTTAATCTCTTATATTTTAGAAACGATTAGCAAAATCTATGGCTATTTTGGTTGAGAAAACAGTTTTTGTGTTTTATTTTCTATTTTCTATTTTTTTATTTTTTGAAAATTCAAAATATTTAGAAAATATGCTTTCTAATCAAAAAAATTGAATAATTTTTAAAATTTTTCATTTATGTTCCTATTATTTTTAACAAAAACTACATGGTGAGGTGATACATATATTATTTCTTATTTTGGAGGGGCGAACTACATATTAATCTTAGGGTTTACTTGGTTAGATGTCAAAAAGTAGGGAAATGTTATTTTCTGAGAAGTAGATTAACTTCATTTACTTGATTGAATAAAAAAAGTTGAACTTCTTAAGAAGTCAAGTGTTTGATTTTCCTTTAATTTCGAGAAGTAACTTCCTGAGTAGGGGGTCAGGAAGTTCAACTTTTTTAGTAACTAACCAAGTATTTTACGAATATATCATCAAAATACTATTTATTTATAATTTTTTATTTATTTTTAAAATTTTATAAATTATTTCAATGATAAATTTTGATAAATTATTTTATAAATAAATTTTTGATAAAATATTTTATAAATAAATTTCAATTTTATATAAGTTATAAAAAATATTTTATATTTTTAGGATTTTGAAAATATGTTTTATATGAAATATTTTCATTTAATTAAATAAATAAATTTTGTCAAATTTTATAAATAGTCTTCATTATAGAATTGTTTTTATTTCTCATAAGAAAAAACATGTCATGTAATCAAAATAAATATCTTGTCTTTAATTTTTTTTATATTATTAATTTAAATTTAATAAAAATAAAGGTATTATTGACTTTTGTCAACTAATTTTCTGGAAAGTGTAATTTTGAACCAAACACAATAAGTTTTACTTCTCAACAATTCAACATGTCAACCAAATATATTTGTAATTTATTTTTCTAAAAGTTACTTCCTGATAAATAACTTCTCAAGAATTTCTGGGCCAAACGAACATTTAGACTTAATGCATATTAAGTTCCTCAACTAGCATAAAAAGGCCTATCAACCCCCTTAATTGGATGTTTAACCATTCAAGCCCCTCATTTGACAGAATGTTGGAGGGGGTGAAATTCACTTGCCGTTTTGTGGCAGCTGATAATGAAAATAAGGCCAAGTGGCATGGTGATTAGGAATAATAATGCTGACTTGGTATACATATAGATTATTAAAAATACAAAAACAGGTCGGTTTAGTTCAACAAACAAACCGATCGTTTTCAATTAAAATTTGGAAACCCTAAGAGAAAAATGGTTCATAAGTCGAATGGTGAGTTCACAAGCTCGCTCTCTCACTCTGCGGACCCTATCAAGATATGCACTTTTTCTGAAGTTTATGGGTTTTTTTTTTGTGAAGTATCAATTTCCGAAAATTGTTTCTGGGTTTTTGTTTATTTAATACAAAACGTCATTTGTTTTTGCAAACTGTTTCTAAGTTTTGTGACTGTTAATTGTTTATCACACAATTCATGATTTGGTCTACGGAGTTGGTTATGTTTAATTTTATTTGATTAAGGTGTGATTTTATTTGATTAATTAGTTTAGGCTACGCTATGTAGGATTTCTAGTGATTCATTAACGGAATTTGATGATCGGGCTGCAATTTGGCATATTCTGTCCAACAAAGTCTTAACAGATTTGACACATGAAACTTTAGATTAAATAATATATACGTTTAACCACTTAAACTAGTTTCTAATAAGATAATATATATATATATATATATATATATATATATATATATATATGTATGTGTCAATTATATCTAACTAGTTTTACTTCGGACGTTATTTCAAAATATTATGATTCTATTTTTATTTTTTTATAAATATTTGGTACTATAATAATTTTTTTTGTCAAATTAAAAATATAAAAATTATATGAATATAAATATTATATAATTACAAAAAAATATATATTATTAAACTTTAAAAATTCTTTGTACATAATATTTTAAATATCTAAATTATATTTTAGTTAAATATTCAAAAAATTAAATAAAATATATATTATTTATAATAAATTTTTTTGTTAGAAAAATATAATATTAAATGAGGGATATAGAATGTACTAAATTATATATATATATATATATATATATATATATTATGCAGATTTTAAATTTAAAATACTAGAACTGTCTGAAACATTAAAAAGAAAAATTTAGTTGTCGGAAATTAATAAAAAAATGGAAAGAAAAAAGGTCAAATAGCACTTTAACACGTATCATATATTAATCGATCTCCAATACCTGATATATAGTATTTTTTTATTTTCTCTTCATAAACTAAGCAGTCGTTTTCAAATTTTTATTTTCAAATATTTCATTAAGCAAGGCATACAATTAAAAAAAAAAGAAAAGAAAATAGCAGTGATTAGAAATCATAAAACTAAATTAATAATATATCCCCAGGGACCATAACCATTGACTGCTAAAATTACATAATCACTGACGGACGCAATATTCTACAAAAGACTAAAGGACATCTTTTTTAAACTAGAATTATTTATGTTACTAAAAACAAGGAAATATATTAAAAAATAAAATTTTTGATAAAGAACAAAATAAATTATTGAACTGCATAAGCATTTTATTAATTATTATGGTGATGAGCTCGATGTATGTTACCTTCCACAGACTTTATTTATTTCCTTTCCAAATTTATTTTTTCCCATCATTATTTTAAGCTATTGACTAATTTTACTAATGGAGAAGAACAAAAATATTATTTTGATTAAAAGTTCAAAATAATCTGCTGAAATTTAGGTATAAGAAATTGCCACTTGTTAGTTAGTGGTGCTTATATTGTACGTCCATGGCCAAAAATGGAATCTTAATGAAATACACAACTTTAATAATATATAAATTATAAAAAATAAAACTTTGTGACTTTCGGTGTTTCGACAAATTAATTTGAAACAAATTGCATTGTCTTCGTTGCCGGCTTTCAACTAATTAATTCTTGAATCTTTCAATGCAAATTATTTATTTAACTAAATTTCTCTCCTTTGCTTCACATCTGAACTGTTTTCTTTTTCTTTTTCTCAAATTGATAATCTTTTCGGTTCAGTCCAAATAATATGCGATGCATTAGTTTGTATTTAACGAAAAATTACAATTTACAGATAATTGCTAAGTATAAAGTGGAATTTATTTTTATTATATCAAAAATATTATATTTCAAAAAAATGCATTGGTGTCTTTATTTTTATTATATAACTTGTCTTCATTTTTTTTCTTATTTTCCCAATGAGAGTGACAGTCATTTTAAGTTCGTGTGGTGGGTGTTCGTGATGAGACGTGGGATTACCGTTGATCTTCTTAAAAACGAATTGTCTAATTTAATAATGTGTAATTTATTTCTGTTTACTTCTGTTAATGTACCAACAACTGCAAAATTTGTCATATCAAATTTAAGCTATTATTTGTGCTTGTATAGTCAAGTTAAGTTGAATAATCGTCAAATTAGTTGTTGATATCTGGGTTAGATCTTGATTAATGTTTTCTTATTTTATTGTCTAATACACTGTTGAAAAAAGTGGTCAGCCCATGACCGGTTAACCGAACTCGGTGGGTCACCGTGGACTGAGACCAATTGGTAAGCCCAATTGAGTTGGGCTCGCAAGGCCTATTTGGCCCATAACGGGCCAAATGAGCATAGTCCATTTAGAGGCCCATTTGGATGCATATAAATAAGAGATGGGAAAGAGAGAAGGGTGAGTGTGTGGGAAAAAGGAAGAGAAAAAAAAAAGGAAAGAAAAGAGAGGGAGGAAGAACGTTTCTTCCCTCCACCATTCTTCCTCCTTCTTTCTTCTATCTCTCTCTTTCTCTCCATCCATTTCCTTCCACCATGCTTCAGTAGCATGAAGAGGTCCCGATCCGTTGTAATATCCTGCCCGTTCCAGCTATGTTCCCATAGTGATTGGAGTTACGATTGATGACCGTTGATGCTCTATGAGGATGCGCAAGTGTGGGATTTGTGTTGTAGAACCTTGAGAATAGCAAGTCTTGAGAGTGGATAACTCGAGTTGTGTGACCCCTATACGACTCGAGTTATCCAGAATTGTAACTCGAGTTAGACGAGGTCCATATAACTCGAGTTAACCATTGTGTAACTCGAGTTATCTGTTCAAGTGGAACGACGAGTTTCAGTGTTCTTCGTCTTTAAGAGACCTCAATCGACCGAAATCTATCATTTCTTCCAAATCACTTCACTCAGACGCTCCCAAACTCTCTCAAGTTGTTCATCCACACTTCTTTTAGGTTTCTTAAGGTAAGATTGTGTCTCTAATCATTTCTTTCCTCATGTTTTCTGCAAGATTGTGCATATTAGGGTTTTGAGTTTAAATGGGTTTGAATCAATTTGGTTTTGGATGATTTCGAGAGATTCCGAGTTGTATTGTTGGAGTTTAGTATAGATTCATACTGATGAGGTTGATTGGAGTCAATGTATGTGATTGGGAGTGATTTTTATCGATTGCATTAAGTTTTTGGTCGAACTGGACGATCTGGGTAAATGACTTACTCGAGTAAGTATTTTACCTAACTCAAGTAAGATAGACCCAGATTTACTCGAGTTATGTTTGGGTTAAATCGAGTAAAATAAGCCATGATTTACTCGAGTTATCCATTGGCTAACTAGAGTAAACCAGACCACATATAACTCGAGTTAGCCTCTGACTAACTCGAGTGAATAGTAGCTCTCAAGGACCAAATTGTGGCATTTTGTAATTGGTGAATTTGGAGAGTCTGTGGACTAATTTGGAGATTTTGACTGTTTTGAGGACTATTTGATAATATGTCAAGTCTCGAGGACTAGAACGTAATTTTATATTGGTCGGGGATCAAACTGTAATTTTACGTAAATTTTGAATTTTGAGTCGCAAGTGATGGATTCACTTTCGAATTAAATTTTGAGCGACTTTGAGGGTTGCATATGCATGTGCACTCATTTTGGTACAATCACAGTACCATTGTCTCATACATCATTGTTTCTGATCTGTTATTGGTTCTTATGTGTTATTTCTGCTTCCTGCCCTTGTCAGCGGGATCAGCTACCTAGCAGTGGTATGAGTCCTAGAGCTTTGGACATCCAGGTGAGTGGATGACAGCTTCAGACACATAGGTTGTGTCTCAAAACTGTTATAGTTTTTGATGTGCATAACACATACTTGAAACCAGACTAGTCTAAGGATTGATTAATTAAATAATTGGATTTATGTGAATAAATATTCATTATATGTTTTTGAAAGGAATTACATAAATATATTTATATATATATTTTTCGACTGTTTTTTATGCTGAATGCATGTATTGTTTTTGAGATAATGGTTTTTGATTGTGGGACACTGTCGCTACAGGGTACATAGCATTTGGTATACCAATATATGATATGACCCAGCTATCAGGGTTGTCGATAGTCATGTGCTCCGGCTCGACACATGATTTGTTACCAGATTAGTGACAGAGTCCACAATTATTATTGAGGTGGTTGAGTAACACAGTTCACACCATGATTGTTATCGGTCCCATAATACGTATATATTGTTTTTTACTATGATACTAGTAGTATCGTTTTTGCCAATACGCATGTGGTTGTCTTGGGTGTAAACGTTTGCAAAATGTGTTTCTGAAGCTATAATATGTATGTAGTGTGTGTGTGTGTGTCTATATATATATATATATATATATATATATATATTATCATATACGTGCATGTGGTAATTTTTCAACGGTTTTCAAACCAGTCTTTGTGAGGCACGTATGAGGCAATCTGGAGTGTTGTCCCTCACTCACTGGGTTTGACCCTTTTGTTTGTCTGTGTTGCCTTGTTTCCATTTTACAAGTTGATTCGACTCGGCAACTTTTAGTATCTTTGCCCAGTGAGACCCGAAATTTTTGGTTATTAGCGCCCTCTTGGCTGGGCTACTTCATTGTTTTAGAGCTCTGCATTGAGATACTATTGGGTTTTGGAGTCCGCTGTTTTGAGATTTTTTTTTGGGTATTGGATTTACGATTTATCGCTTGTATTGATTTTTGATATTTATAATCATATATATATGATTTTCTCAAAAACGATTTTATTAAAATGATTTAAATATATGGGCTTATAGTTTCTATATCTTTGAGGCTTGTGTGAGATGGGCTGGGCTCCCACAGACGGCTCACCTCGTACGCCGGTCACAGTCCCGGGAATGGGTCGTGACATCTGCGTGACATCTAGGCTGCGAAACAGAGGAGCACTCTCGTCGCCAACCCGACTGTGGTTTGCTCGCGAGACCAACATCGAACCGATCCTGACCTTTGTCTTCCAATGCTGGTTGGGTCGAGCTTCCGCAGAAATTGAGGTAGATAACACGAACCTACTTTATTATATTGTTCATCTGTTAAACCGGTAGCTAGATTCCTTCAGTGGTATCAGAGCGGAGAACAAATTTTTTGATAGACACGCCACATGAACTAATGAGAATATGCCACGTGTTATTATTGCCACATGGCATCCACATTATTGTGACACGTGGCACTACAACCACGTGTCACACACGTCATGATGACACCTGTCATCCACGTCATCGAATTTTGGACTAATAAAATTGTGACACTTGTCAGATTGGCACGTGTCTCCACGCGACTGTGACAGAGTATGAGGACCGATTCAAAGAGCTGAGCAGATATGCACCTGCAGAAGCTCGTAGTGAGGAGGCTTTAGCAAGGAAATTCTTGAACGGGTTGCTACTCAAGCTTAGGAGGGTAGTAGAGACTCAGAGGTTATCCACAGTTACACAGATTTCTGAGGCTGCGAGGAGCATGAAATATCAAGATGAGAGGTAGCCTAAGGAACCCAAGAAGGCAAAGATTGAGAGTGCGTCTGGAGGCCAGTAGAGTCGTGGCCAGAGTAGTCAATCATATTACAGATGCAAATATTCATTTGGGGGCCAGAGACAAAGACAAGAGTCTTAGAGCAGCAGTGTGGTACAGCCTGATGTGCGTACTGGAGGTTCACAAGCTGTTTGTGACACTTACAAGAAGAGACACTCTAGTATTTGTGTCAGGGCCGTAGGACTTTGTTATCATTGTAGGCAGCCTGGGCACAAGATGGCTAACTATCCTCTAAGACGTGAGTCAGGATCACAATCAGTTTAGTCAGTGGTAGGAAGTTCGGGCACTACTAGTATAGGGGCTGACAGGGGATCAGGTCGAGGTACCACAGATTCTGGAGCTCGTAGCCAGGGTGGGTCAAGCAGTGGTCTTGGACAAGCCAGACCGAGCAGCTCTGCTACTAGTAGACAGGCCCGTGTTTATCATCTGACACGTTAAGAGGGTCAGACTTCTAATGCTGCAGTGACTGGTATGTTATTTGTTTTTGGTACTTTGGCATATACATTATTTGATTCTGGTGCATTGCATTCGTTTTCCATGCCATATTTTGTAGAGCGAGCGGGGTTAGTTTTGAGTCAGTTAGATTCTTTGTTAGAAGTATCTTCACCTTTGGGTAGTAAGATGCTAACTAAATTTGGAGTCTGAGGTTGTATGATTGTTATTGAGGGGCACAAGTTGATAGCTGATCTGATTTTGTTGGACATCGGGGAGTTTGATGTTATACTTGGTATGGATTGGCTTTGTTAGAGTTGAAAAGATGATTCGTCGTGGTTGTGAGGCATACCTAGCCTTTGTACTTGTAGAGCCAGTTAGTTCGGGATTGACGTTGGAGGACGTACCTACGGTACGATAATTCTCTGATGTATTTTCTGAAGATTTACTGGGATTACCTCCTGAGCGAGAGGTTGAATTTGCTATTGAGGTACAGCTTGGTACCGATCCGATATCGATTCTACCATATTAGATGGCACCATCTGAATTGAAGGAATTGGAGAACCAGTTGAGAGAGTTGCTGGATAAAGGATTTATCTGACTTAATGTCTCACCTAGGGATGCTCAAGTGTTGTTTGTTAAGAAGAAGGACGGGAGCCTTCGGATGTGTATTGATTAACGGCAGTTGAATAAGGTGACAATTAAGAGTCAATATCCACTGCCGAGGATAGACGATTTATTTGACCAACTGCAGGGTGTGCAGTGATTTTCTAAGATCGATTTGAAATCAAGATATTACCAGTTGAGAGTTAGGGGTGAGGATATTCCAAAGATAGCTTTTCAGACGAGGTATGGACATTATGAGTTCCTAATGATGTCGTTTGGGTTGATTAACGCACCAGCGACATTCATGGATATGATGAACAGAGTGTTTAGACCAAACCTAGATCGATTTGTCATAGTATTCGTAGATGATATTCTAGTGTACTTGAATAGTAGAGAAGAACATGAGGATCATTTGAAGTCAGTCTTGTAGATTTTGCAGGAGCATCAGCTATATACGAAGTTCTCGAAGTACGAGTTCTGGCTTGGTCAGGTGACATTTTTGGGACACATAGTGTCTAAAGATGGAATAATGGTTGATCCAAAGAAGGTAGTAGTAATACTCCATTGGGAGAGACTTAAGACCGTTACAAAAATACGGAGTTTCCTTGGCATGACTGGGTATTATAGAAGGTTTATCCAAGATTTTTTCAAGATTGCATCTCCTATGACTCATTTGAAGCAAAAGGGAGTTCCATTTGTTTGGTCTGATAGGTGTGAGGATAGTTTCCTAAAGTTGAAGGAATGTTTGACAAGCGCACCAGTATTGGTTAAGCCATCAGATTTCGGAGGGTTTGCAGTGTATTGTGATGCCTCGAGAGTGAGATTGGGTTGTGTGTTGATGCAACATGGTAAGGCGATTGCCTACATTTCAAGACAGTTTAAGAGGCATGAACAGAATTACCCCACACATGACTTAGAGTTAGTGGCAGTTGTATTTGCACTTAAGATTTGGAGGCATTACTTATACGGTGAGACTTTTGAGATCCTCACGGATCACAAGAGTCTGAAGCATATTTTTTGGCAACGAGATCTGAACTTGAGGCAGAGATGTTGGTTAGAGTTGCTAAAGGATTATGATTGTACTATATCATATAATCCTGGAAAAGCGAACGTCGTGGCTGATGCCTTAAGTAGAAAGTTAATGGGGAGCTTAGCTCACATTGCAGTGGAGAGGCGATCAACAGTGTCTGAATTGCAAAAATTGATGGAAAATGGAGTGGATTTACAGTTTGATGACTTTGGAGTTTTATTGGGTCACGTTGAAGCGATGCCTTTTTTGTTATATCAGATTCGAGAATTCCAGAAGGAGGATTCTGAGATACAGAATCTGATCGAGAAA
>CAODLS010868108.1:0-23839 GCA_948243855.1 Flueggea neowawraea
CATATATAAATATCGTAATAGATCAAAATATATCAAAGTGTAAAGGTAACCCAATAACTCGACTATATCCCGGTGTAGAGCTCTAACATCATGAACATAAGAACCCGATCAAAAGGGCGTCACTAACCAAATGACACCTCACTGGTATCCAAAATGCGGAAATGCCGTTGTAGTCAAAAGTAGTCAACCTGCGGAACAAAATCAACAGTAGACATAGAAAGAAAAGGGGGTCAGGGCCCAGTGAGGGAAAACACTCCAGACCGCCTCATACGTGCCTCGCAAAGACTATTTTGAAAATAGTTAAAAAAATACCACATGCAGGTATGGACGTATACATACACATATACATGCTATAAGTAATAGCTTTTTGAAATTCATTTCGAAATCATTTGCAAGCAAAGCATCTAGCAAGGATGAAAACATACTTAATAATCATTTGGATTCTTAAAACATGGTTTCATAGTGAAATCATATAGCTTTGATAAGGGACCATAATCATGGGTCTGCTCGAGGCACTATATAACATGGGTGTGCTCATGGCACCATATAAAATGGGTAATGTGGACTCGACCATCATCATAACAATTCACGTGTTGGATCAGAACACGTGGCTACTGGCATCCCTGGTAGCTGGGATTTCATAGTACATATATATCATTGGTATACCAAAGGCTACTTCGACCCTGTAGCATAAGTGTCTTGTATCATAAAAATAAAACCATAATATTTCATAGCATAAATCGTAGACATGGATTTCATCATTTGAAATCATAAAAAAGATATATAATACATATATATATACATTTCATAAAACATATGGTTGATTATAAAAATCACATAATCATTTTATTCATTTAACCAATCCTTACATTAGTCTATTTTCATATTCATGTCTAGCACATCATAAAACATAATAGGAGTTTCAAGACACAACCTATGTGTCTGAAGTTGCTATCCACTCACTTGGATGTCCAAGCTGGATCACCAGTCAAGCCCCACTGGTCGGTGGCTGGCCTCGCTGACATGGACATACATAACATGAATCAGAAATGTGGTGTTATGGTCATACTATATACATGATATGCAAATACAATGCAAACCCTCATAACCACTAAAAACATATATCGGACGTGATTCCATCCCTATCGATCATAAATCCATAACCTACGTAAAATTACAGTTTGGTCCCCGATCATTGTAAAATTATGCCTTAGTCCCCGAGACTTGACAAATCTCCATATAGTCCTTAAAGTATCCTTAAACTACCGGTAGGTCCTACATAAGTTAGAATTATCAAATTCATCCCTGAACCCTCAGAAATTACTCTTTAATCCATAACTTGTAAAATTACAAGTTAGTCTCCACAAATTCTAGAATTTACGAATCTATACCTGTAATTTTCCAAAGTTACATTTCTAGAGCTCAAGTTTCTAAAATTACAAATCTAGCTTCAACTTTCCACAATTTACAAAACTGGCAAAACCTAAAGTTTTATTCTAAAAAATACTGAACTTTCGATTCGATCACTACCCGATGTTTTGAATCACCTACATTGCTCCTAAACACATTCATAAACATTAATCAATCATCAATTCCATCAAACAAACTCCAAATCGCTCCAGAAATCATCAAAACCGAACCTAACCCTACCCAACATAATAAATCATCAAATCTGTAGATTCAAGACTTGAAACATGTTCCTTTAACCTAAATGAACTCTAATCTAACAACCATTAGCATCCATTAACTCAGAATCATTCAAAAATCTGAACCCTATACCCATTTGGTCAAAACCGAATTTGATGGATTCATGCATGAAAGAGATATTAAATCCAAAAAAGAGTTGTAATCTTACCTCTTAAAATGGTTGTGGATGATGGACGAACCAAGCTCTGAAGTCCCGGACGATTTGAGAGAGTTCTGAGTGAGTTGAGAGTATAGAAAATGAGGAAATCGGGGTGGTTCGATGCTTTAAAGGCGTCTGAAACACACCTCACGTACGTCAATCTATGTCTTACGTACGTCAAGGTACCCTTACGTACGTGTATGGACATCTCACGTACGTTATCGGGGATCAAAATCAATTCTGGACGCACCAGACCCGACATCACGTACGTCATTGTTCATCTAACGTACGTTAATCATCATGGAAACCCAGCACACATACGTCAGTCGTTGAAAATACGTACGCTGCAAAAACAGTGCCTAACGTACGTTAGAGTTCCTTTACGTGCGTTATCCTTGTACCTACGTGCGTTGGCTGCCTTGTTTCTCCTTTCTTGACTTCTCTTGTTACCAAATTTGTCCCGAATCATTTTTAACACTTAACCACATCCAACCTAACATGATTTCATCTTAAACATAATTCATCATCCACTGGTATTCCCAAAATTCCTCCATATCATATTCAAAAACTATAGGGATTATAATTGGAAAGTACGAGATATTACCATACCTACATACTGTTGTTAAGGTTTCAAATTCAATGTCGAACTTTTAGTGTGTCATAAATCTAATCCATGCATATGTATGTACTATAATTTTATATTGAGTTAATTACCAGTGTTTCCAAATTAAACTGTACAATATTAACACAAATAGAAATACCAATTTTATATTTTTTAAAAAGCCAGAATACTGAAAACTTTGTTTCAAAGTGTCACACCAGAGTAACTTAGTTTCAAAAATGCCAAAACTTTGAAACTATTCTTGAAAATACCATCTCCATTCGTCTGCATCTTTCTCTCTCCACTCCCTCTCCTCTCTTGTCAACTTTCTTCTCTTCCGCCGCCATCCTTCTTCTCCTCTGCCACCATCCTTTCTCATCGGTTGTCTCTCTCTCTCTCTCTCTCTCTTTTTCCTTTCTCTATTTTGTCTCTCCATCCCATCGATTGTGTGTGTGTGTGTCTCTCTCTTGTCTCTTCATCGGAATCTAGTATCCTACTTGGGTCGACGACCACTAGATCGCAAAAGAGCCACAAAACACAGTGTGATCCTCTCTTCCCCTCCCCCTGGTCTCTCTTTGTCGACGCCACTGATGAGACAACGAATGACGATGGCGTTTGGAGAGATCGCGAGACTTTTCGAACGAAACCTGTCGCAGAGAGGGTGGCAGCGACGATTTGTGTATTAAGTATCTATCAAACCCTAACCACATGTGTGTTTATGCAATTTATAAGTTAAGCCCCTTAATTATCATGGAATTGCAAAATTAGTCCCTATTGTTGCGAAATTACACTTTGTAAACTTTTGTATACATGGTGTAAAACTTAAAAAAAAAATGAAATTTTCAAAGAGGTAATATAGACGAGTACACCCGTGTACACATGTCTACACCAATAAATTAGGTTAATAAAAATATGCAAATACCTTCTACACTTGTGTACACCAATGTACACCATTGAAAATACATTAAATCAGGTTTTTATAAAAAAAAATTAACACCTTTGTACACTTCTGTACACCATTGTGCACCTTTCGGAAAAAAATATTTTTTTAAATTTAGAAAAAAAACTCAATTTCTCTTAAGAAGTTAATTTCTCACAAAAAAATCAATTTTTCACGAAAATATCTTAAATTCTCATGAATTTCCAAAAAAAAAACATATGTTTCATATGTGATTACTTTTTGATTGCATTTTTGATAATTGGAAACTAGGAGTTATAGTTTCAAAATTTGTCAGTTTAATTTGCTATAAAGTGTGATTCTCCCTTTTCTTTTTCTCTGTAGCCTGAAATTATTTGACCGCAAGTTTTCTGGAGTTGGCCCAATATTTTAAAATGAATATTATTCTTTAAAAAAGTAAACCTTCCTACCACAAAAAAAAAGTGAGCAAACGACAACTAAACAGCTTGATATCAAGAGGCAACCAAGGAACAATTTAATAAAATTGGATTTTTACATAGAAACAAAATCAAGCAAAGACAACATTTTGAATTCTAGAATACTTGCCTAACAAAACTGTAACGGCAACAAATGGGAAAACAACAACAATAAAAATAAAATAATAATATAACCAAAACCCTAAGTAAGCACATTTATATACCATAACTAAGTACGGTGCTCCAGCAAACCCAAAACCTTTCCATGGTGTTAATGAGGTGAAGGGAACAAAAAAAGGTTTGAAAGTGAAAAGAGGCAACTAAACATATTCAAATGTACTTAGTTAGTACGTTTGTAAGTAGATCGATAAGTATGTTTAATAACAAAAGTAGATAAATAGGGTGCGACCTAGCGCATATTTACATGGTATTGAATTTCATTGTCCAAATGCACAACATAAAGCTACAATAAACAAGATAGGGTTACAAAGAAAAAAAAATAAATTATAAAAATGATAACACTATAATAACATATTGCAATATAAAATAATAAATAAATTGGCTATGTGAAGCAAACACACAGTATCCTGCATAGCCATGCAATTCATGGTACCGTGCTCAATTATAGTCTATATTGACGATGACTAAGCGACTACTGATAGACACGACTAGGTTATGCGGGTTCTCTAAAAAAATATTAATTACTACGAACATTATTGGATAGCAAACTAAGTTTATAAATGGGGAGCTGTAGGATTTGTGATGCTTGCCAATTGTGAAACATATATATATATATATATATAATTAATTAAGCAAATGGGAGTGTGACATAAATTAAGGTTTGTCTTGATAATTTGCACTTAAAAATTATTTAAAAAATCGTTTAGAGGTTGCAAACACACTTATTTTGAATTTATGGGAGCCAAGAGAAGATTTTTAATTACTTTGACGGCTTATGAATGTAAAATACCGAAAACAAAAGTACTAGATATTAATATTTCCATCCTCATCCAGTTATAGATCGTGCGCAATGTAAATAAACGGCGGCATTGACAGCTCTAGGCAACTACACACGTAGCATAATGCAAAAGTAAGCTACGGCGGTGTCCAATTCCAACCGCCCTGTCGTCCATAGGTGTTTCTATTTCAACACCAAGAAAAAAAAACTAGTGCGTGCAGAGATTCAACCGGCAATATTGCCTGTATTTGTATCATTTTTGTTTGTGATCTGCAGAGGAAAATTACCAATTCATGATCATGTGATTCAAATTAATAATTTGTCTAATTTGATGTTAGAGTGATGATAAATGGCTTTATTTTCATTTGTTCAAATAAACAGCTCATTGGAAAATTCTAAGTGTTGTGTAAAATATACATTATTTACATTCTTAATATCAGATTATATTAATCTATAATTTGTTTCTATATATCTAATGTTCTGCTCAACATCATTGCCCATCAATCTACATGACGAAAAAAGTTGTTTGTGATCTCTTTCACGTTTCTTGTGGATAGACAACTTGTGTTTTGCGTATCTTGTGAAGTTTTTTACGCTTATTTTATTTTTGTAGAGTAGATCAGTTGATAGATACCTCACCATATATCCCATCCCATCATTCACATTCAACTTTTGGGGTTTTCCTCCTTATATGAGTGCTTCTGCCACTCTTTTATTTAGTGGCATACAATTCTTTGATGCTTACACTACCTGAAGTGATAACATATCCAAAAAAAAATGACAATTATTAACAACAAAAAAAATGACAGATATTAACAAAACGAGTTACAAAAAAAAAACATTATAAGAATCTGCATATGATTACAATTTTATCGAACTTGTAATTGCAGTCTTTCTGAAATCTATAACCTCTTGAAACACAATTATCAAGAAACACAAAGGATCATACTTTATATCTTAATTGTAATATATCACAATAAATATAATATTATTATCTTAATGAAAATATTAGATGAACCTAATTGTCATTTTTGTTTTTTTTAATGTATTAAATGCATCACAACTGTGATGCCACTACAAAACACACACTGTTAGAAAATTTGAGAAAGTAACTAGAAAAAATTGCTCGAAGAATGCTAGGCACTGTCGCACTGTCCTAAAGATAATATCTATCCCTTTTTTATCAATATAATATCTGCCCTTTGAAGATGATTATCCTACCGAGATTCAATAAGCCCTTGCAAAAATATTGTAGTAGACTACTAGTGAATTCAAAGAATCAACTAAGAGCTTGTGTATGTTAAAATGGATTTACGGTCTGATTTTAGGAAGAAATCTTTTTTTCCCTATTAGAATTCCATGTTAGTGCAACATATATACTATTCAATGAATCAAACAAAATTGATGACTGAAAATTTTATGAAGACATTAATTGAGACATTCATTTTTATACTGATACAAAAACTTCTCTCATCAGCCACTAGTATATATTTGTATATTTCCAACCAGTTTTTCTCATGTGAAGAACAGGTAAATAGATCAAAATATATACATTGCTTCAAGTTCAATTGAGAGCAAAATCTGTTCCTCTTTTATCAAGCTTCGTGAGATCAGAAATGGCAAGTAAATAGAGCAAACAAGCATGTCCCATGGCTGGCGGAGATGGGCCTACTAGCTACGGGCAAAATTCCGCCTTGCAGGTGTGTATATATATATATATATGCAATAAATTGAAATAATTTCAGAAAACCACTTTGTTAACCTTTCATTCCTCCTGAATACGTATCATAATCTTGAACAAATTTAATCTCAAACGGAAAGGCTGAATTTAGCTAAATATGAGATGATAAAAGACGTGCTGAGTTTCAAGTCAAGTTCGAATTCACCTTCTCTTTACAAATAATAATATTTTTATCATGAATATATAATGTTATTCATTTAGAATCAAAAGCATGTATGGTTTCCGAATTAATTACCAAAAGACGTGTTAATTTCTTTAATTTTTAACTATTTAATTTACTAAATTTGTCAATTTTCAATTCTTCATAAAAGAGTTTTATAATTTTACACGTTTGAGCTTATATATATCTACAGAAGGGAGTGATCGATGCAGCAAAGGGACTGATTTTTTAAGGCATAAGGGATAAGCTTGACTTCAAAAACCCGAGTTTTAGAGCTTTATACACATTTTCAATGGCAGATTTTGGTTGCTCTTCCGGTATTAACACATTCACTGCAATGCAAAACATAATAGAAGCTATAAACCTCAAAAACCATGATGAATTCCCAGATCGTCCACCTTTAGAATTCCATGTTTTTTTCAATGACCAAACAGAAAATGATTTCAACAACCTCTTCAAAACCCTCCCCAAGTATCAAAATTACTTCGCCGCTGTAGTTCCTGGTAGCTTTCATCAACGCCTATTTCCCAAGTCCTTTCTTCATTTTGCTCACTCCTCTTATGCATTGCATTGGCTTTCAAAGATTCCAAAAGAAATAACAGATAAGACATCTCTAGCTTGGAATAAAGGCATTATAGATTGTTCTGGTTTAAACAAAGAAGTGAGTAAGGCATATTCAACTCAATTTAGGACTGAAATGGACAAGTTTTTAAATGCACGAGCAGAAGAAATTGTAGTTGGAGGATTAATGGTGATTCTGATTGGTGGCCTTCCAAATGGTGCCTATACGTCCCGGACTTTTTCTGGTAAAGTGCTTGACATTCTGGGGTCTTGCCTCCTTGAAATGGCTCAATTGGTAAGTGACAAAAATGTTCTTACTCTTCTTCTTTTTATTTTTTTTTTTGGATTAATCTTTTAGAAGGTCAAGGTATTTTGAATATATTTAGTCACTAAGAAAATAACTAATCTTGTTGATATTTTAATTTTATTTATTATATATGCTCGGGTAAAATGTCAATTTACGGTAATTATGTTTGATGAAGTAGAATTCGAGCTTAGAGAATAAGAGTGCAAGTAAGCCAAACCACTTTTCAAAATTATAGTTAAATTTCAAAAACCAGGGTCGGATTGTTCGTTTGGCAGTTCAGCTCAAACTTTGATTTTAGCTAGTTTGGCTCCTTTAGACCAGTATTATAATGATTTCGTTTTCATTGTTTAATCTTTGTATTTTTTCCCCCCTTTTTCTTGTAGACCAGCTTTAAGAAGATGTCTTACTGTTAATTCTATAAAAAAGATGATGAAATGTTAAAAACAGTTCATTGTCAATAAACTGGAACCAAGTCGCTGATCTTCTATGTAAATAAGGTTCCATTCAGTTCAGGTTCTGTAAGGTTTATATATTTAATTTTTTGTCACAGGGAATAGTTAATGAAGAAAAAGTGGACTCTTTTAATATATCTCGTACTTAACCACGGCCAAGAATTGGAAGAAATTTTAGAGGCAAATAGTTATTTCAGTATAGAGAGGATCAATACATTTGACAATCCAATGAAAGAAAAGAAATCCAGTGTGGAATTTCTTGCCGGAAGTCTTAGAGCTGTGTACGAGGAAATTATAAAGGATCACTTCGAAGATGAGAGCATTGTTGACAAAATATTTCAAGGTTTCACACAAAAACTTGAAGAAAATTACTTCATCACTGATGAAGTGATCCATCCAACTATCGACCTATTTGTCTTGCTGAAGCGTAAAAGCAATTCCTGATAAGCCGAAACACTCTTCCAGTGAATTTGACTATAGCAATAAGTCTCCTGTGGTTGGATTTGTAATTTGCAATTCTATGCAAACCATGTGTTTTTCAAATGTATTCAAATGTAAGAGGTCAAATCATGCCAAGACTTTGCATTTCTCCTGTTTGGTGTAATTGACAAAAAAGCGAGTGTCATAAAACTTTTTTTCCATTTGATAAATAAGATTTTTATTAATAAGTGTTGTAATATTTGTTTGTGTTATTATTGCTGTTACCCTTCTTCTTATGATTAATTTTCATAGTCGTTGTTGAAGAGTTCATTAAAAAATAATTATTTCTCAAAAAAAATGAAAAATCAAATTTACAAATAAACCTGTATACACGTTGAGGAAGGATATAGTGATGGGACTCCCCTTTTGTGAGGCCTATGATTTATCAAAAAAAAAAAAGAAAACTCACATGGTTATAACAAACTAAAGACTTAATTTTACAGACGGTACTCTAAATTTAAGAAGATTTCACCATGATCACTATACTCAGTTTTATTGTAGGCAGATTATCAAAAATTGAATTTCATTCTACGAAGGTCACTATGACTGGTTTGTAGGAATCGCTAGGCCTGAAAGATGACTAAGCATGCCACGTTACACAAATATTGCCATGTGGACGCCACATGGATGCTAACGTGGAAACCCAACTAAAACCAACCCGAAAACCAAAGCGAACCCAACTTGGACAATGGTGTACACAAGTGTACCAAAAGAAAATTATAATTTTTTGTTATAAAAAGTTGAATTAATGAATTTTCGGTTGACGGTGCACACATCTATTATAACTTTTTTAAAATTAAGTTGATTTATTCACGTATATAGGTATTTTGTGTGCACGATATTTACAAATTTTAATTTATTTAATGGTAGTCAATTTAGTGTATAAAAGTGAACGTGTATAAAGGTGTATAAAGGTTTCCAAAAGTAGATGTACAAAGGTGTACGCAACATGAATTACAGGACATGGATCTGCCTCGGTTTGAATGGATATGTCTCAGTTCCGTCGCGACTCCACCAACCAAGCATTCTTCGTTGCTGACGCCATTCAAGTTTTCCATCTATGCTGCTCTCTCTCTTTCTTTCACTCTCTATTTCAAATCGTCGCGGCACTACAGTTTCATCCTCACCATTTGAAACCCTAGCCACTGTTATTTCCAAATCAAATTACAAGTGTTGCCTCTCTCTTTCACCGTTGCCTCTCTCCCCTACAACCATCGCATATATCAACAACAAATTACAGATATGCACAAAAACAAAATCAAATTGAGTTAGGGATTTTCGTTGCCACCTCCGTCAAATTACAAATCTGTCACGACCGTAAGCAACATTTCATACATACTAGCATGTATTGCTTATAACGTACATACTTGTGCATTCATTTGGTATTGCGTATATTATTGATACATGTTCTATATGGTTTTAGAATATTGTAGAAGGGGTTATGAGAGTAATAAAGGGTTTACTTGTAACAGAATCAGGGGTCAACAAAGCAGTTATTAAAAGAGAGGACTGAATAGGTAGTTTCTTAAACACATTAGGACAATTGTATAAATAATCTAAGTGGATGATTATAAAAACCTGAAGAATTAGTAAGTGTTAGATGTCAGCAATATGCAAAGAACATGTGTCAAATGGGTGCAATATGGCTGAACCTAATCGTGCTACCTAACCAGATTTCTCCTTATACCTAGAAAACGAAGTTTAAGCTTCCAGGTCTCATTTTTTGCACTTTCTGATCTCTAAATTGAGAGAAACCAAGAGAGGAAAGGTAGAGAAAGAAAGGGAAAAGCACTTCAGCTAGGCATTTTGATTTCTGGGTCCATGCACCATCTGCATCTTAGGAGTGTGGTAGGTGTTTCTTTTCATTTCTACATGTTTATTATGCATTAGAACATGTATTTGAAGTTCTGATATTGATTAGAATATGATTGAACATATAGACATATGAACTGATATATGAGGGTTTTAGCATTAAGGTTTTAGTCTATACTTGTGCTGCTGTTTTGAGGCATTTAGAAACAGATATTGTCATGGCCATTCCCGGGACATGACCGGCGTACCAAACAGACCGTCTATGGAAGCCCGACCCATCCCGCACAAGCTTTCTAAAGAATCAGAAATGTTACCCATCATTTAATTTTCCAAAACATTTATTGGAATAACATTTTGTAATTAAAACAATTTATATATAACTCAATATATATAAACAAATACCAAAATGTATACAAATCATATACTCTGGTAAAACCAAATACAATAAATATATCAGAGCATACAGACAACCCAACACCCCACAATAATCTGGTACGGAGCTTTACAAAATAAAGGAAGTCTGAACAATAGGCATCACTAACCAAAATGTCTCCTCACGGGCGTTCGAGATGCGAAATGTATCCCAAAGCCAAAATCCGTGCACCTGGAAGATAGAATCATCCACAATAGAAAACAAAACGGGGGTGAATTCCAATGAGGAATAACACTCCAGAGCGCCTCATACATCACAGAGTCTGTTTTGAAAACAGTTCGCAAATACCACAAGCAGTATTCATAGGTATATATAAATATACACGCTATACAATAATAGCCTTTCGAAAATCCATTTCGAAACCATTTGCAATCACATCAAACAACATGCACGAAGGCGCATTAAAATCATTTAAGATTTTAAATCATCATTTTTATGTCAAAACATATACAAGCGATATGGGACTAAACAAGAGTGATATGGACTCTGCCAAATATCACGAAATGTGTGGACCATCCATAGTGATGAGGACCTGCCTCTATCATAAACAAATCATGTGCCTGATCGGGGCAACATGGCTACCGACAACCCTGGTAGCTGGGCTATATCAAAACATTGGTATACCAAAGGCTACATACCTAGTAGCACAGGTGTCCCCATATCGAAAACCAAAACGTACTATCGTATAGTACAAAATCATATCATGCAATCCATCATTTCAAATCATACCAAAGATATATAATACATATATATCATTTCAAATCCAAAACTGATTATTACACAAATAACCAGTTTTATCTCAACCAATCCTTTAGATTAGTCCATTTACATATATCATCCAAAACATCAAAAACTAGTAAATAGAGTTCAAGACACAACCAAATGCACCAGTTAAGTCCCACTAGCCGGTGGCTGATCTCGCTGGCAAGAATAGGAAGCTGTACACATAACACATCACAAATATCGCAATGCAGTACTGTGACAATAACAAATGCATGATATACAATGCAAATGCAACTCTCAAAGTCGCCTAAACAGACGAAAGTGAATCCGTCACTTTTGAGCCAAATATCATGCTCCACTCAGTCCCCAGCAGAACCGATCATACACATTAACTTAAATCGATCTCCTGAACATGGATCCATCCTTCAACTCCACAAACAAAGTCAAAATCTTTCCAAATCTCAACTATGAATCTCAGACTTCCAAGACCCATACAAAATAACTAATCAAATCTCTTAGCCCAGCTCAAATATGTGAAGTTCTAACTCATATCTATCAAGATACATCAAAAACAACACCATATTTGACAAGACATTTAGTAAAACCCGAAACCCTAGTTGTAGAGAAACCCATTTGGTTCAAACACCAAATCCCATGAAACCGATGCTTAAAATTCAAGCTACTGGTCTCAAACAACCATACTCTAACTCCCATTAACTCGTATTCCATCAGAAATGGAAAGATCCGAACCAAATTCCAAGTTTGGTCGGAACCCTAGAATGCCTAAATGTAACGTGAACTAAAGAAAAGAATAGATTAATAGATGATTCTTACCTCTAGAACCGTTGTAGAAGCGAGGAGAAATGAAGAAAATAACAGAGAAGTAAATGAGAAAGTGCTCTAGTGGTTAAGATGAGTTATGACCGAAGGAATGGTCGGTAGGGGTTTTTATAGGCTCACGGGCTGACATGTTGCTTTTCACACAGTCGCCCAAAAAGAGCACATCTACGTGCACAGTAGGGGTTCTGCGTACGTAGAAACGTGCTCTACGTGAGTAGTATCCCACACAATGTACGTAGACGGCAGATCTGAAGCCCCCCATTCAGATCTACAATCTACATGTGTTCCACCCCCTACTGTGTGCGTAGAAGGCCTCAGCATGCTCACGAGTCGCACCCAAAGGATGAACAACGTGCACAACAACCCATACAACGCACACAATCCAAACAAGGCTCTCAGCAGACTCATCCCCGTCTACGTGCATAGTACTCAGTATTGTGCACGTAGATGACCTCCAATGTACGTTGCACTCAATGCACATTCAATGTCAGGTTTCAGGCCTCGACTACGTGCAAAACACAAGCAGCACAACCCTCAAACTAATTCCAAACTCAATGGACAACATCCCAACTCAAAATCTCTTCGAAATACTATGAGATTCCGGGTAAAATAAGCGGGCTATTATATACTTTCCCCCTCAAAAGAAATTCGCCCTCGAATTTCAAAACAACTAAATTGAATCTAAAAGCACCCTAGATTCCCAAAATCTTCAGATCAAAATCTGGACTAACAGCTCCAAACATAGACGGTGTATACTCAACACTCGGTCTATGAACTAGTATGCAACATGCTTATGCAGAAATGCATATGAAATGCAAAGAATGCAAAAATACAAACATATATACTGACCTACAGATCCGTTGTGTGGAACAGGTGCATATATCTATGCCGCATCTCCTCCTCGGCCTCCCAAATGGCCTCCTCAACTCAATGATCTCTCAATATCACTTTCACCGAAGTAATCTCCTTATTCCGCAACCTCTTAACTTGTCGATCAACAATCCTCACAAGATCCTAATTGTAAGACAAGTTAGATCGAACATCCATGGACTGAGGTGCCAGAACGTGAGATGAATCAGGAACATACTTCCTCAGAAGTGATATGTGGAACACTGGATGAACTAAAGCGAACTGAGGCGGTAATGCCAACTCATATGCCACGGCTCCAACTCGGCCTATGATCTCAAATGGACCAATGTACCTCGGGCTCAACTTGCCCTTCCTTCCAAATCTCATGACACCCTTCATCGGTGACACCTTGAGGAATACGTGGTCTCCAATCTCAAACTCCAAATGTTTATGCTTCAGGTCAGGGTAACTCTTTTGATGACTGTGAGCAGTTTGGATCCTTTGCTAGATAAATCTCACTTTCTTAGTCGTTTCAAAATCAAATCTGGCCCATATGGCTCTCTCTCTCCAACCTCGGCCCAACATAAGAGAGATCTACACTTTCTCCCGTACAAAGCCTCGAAAGGCGCAATCTCGACACTCAAATGGTACGAATTGTGGTATGAAAACTCAACCAATGACAAGTGAGAATCCCAACTCCTACCAAAATCCACAACGCACGCTCTCAACATATCCTCCAATGTCTGAATGGTACGCTCAGACTGACCATCAGTTTGCGGATGGAATGTCGTACTGAAGTCCAAACGAGTACCTAACTCTTCCTGCAGCTTACGCCAAAACTGCGATTTAAACTGTGGTCCTCTGTCAGACACTATGGAAACTAGCACACAATGTAAGAATACAATCCGATCGACATACAATTTTGCCAACCGTGCCGCTCCATATGTTGTCTTGACAGGCAAAAAATGTGTCGACTTCGTCAATTGGTCCACAATCACCCAAATCGAGTCATATCCCAAAGGTGTCCTTGGCAGCCTAACAATGAAATCCATCGTGATGTGATCCCACTTCCACTCTGGAAGAGGTAATTGTCGCATCAATCCAGAAGGACGCTGTTGCTCGAACTTAACCTGCTGACAGGTCAAACACCGACTAACAAATTCACCTATGTCCTTCTTCATCTCCGGCCACCAATATAAATCTCGAAGATCTCGATACATCTTGATATACCCCGGTTGTACAGAATATATGGAGTTGTGACCCTCGGTCATAATCTCCTCGCGCAGCCCACCAGACGATGGTACGCACAATCTCAATCCAAACCAAAGGACTCCCAAATCATCAACACAGAAACCCAGTACACCAAATGATCTAACTTTTTCGATCAAATTCTGCATCTCAAAATCCTCCTTCTGAAGCTCTCGAATATGATCCAATAATATAGGTCTCGCCTCCACATGCCAAAGCAAAGACCCGGAGTCATCAAACTACAACTCAAATCCATTCTCCATCAATCTCTGTAGCTTCGACATTGCAAGTCATCTCTCAACCGCTATGTGAGCCAAAATCTCCATCGACTTTCTACTCAAACCGTTCGCTACGACGTTAGCCTTGCCAGGATGATATGATATAGTACAATCATAATCCTTTAGCAACTCCAACCAACGTCTCTGCCTCAAATTCAGATCTCGTTACCCAAAAATGTACTTCAGACTCTTATGATCTGTGAAGATCTCAAAACTCTCTCTATACAAGTAATGCCCCCAAATCTTGAGTGCAAACACAACTGCTGCCAATTCCAAGTCATTTGTTGGGTAATTCTGTTCATGTCTCTTAAGTTGTCTTAAGGCGTATGCAATCACATTGACATGCTGCATCAACACACAACACATTCCTACTCTCGAGGCATCACAGTATACTACGAATCCCCCAGAGCCTGATGGCAACACTAACACTGGAGCACTCGTTAAACACATCTTTAGCTTTTGAAAGCTATCTTCACATCTATTAGACCAAACAAATTTAACTCATTTTTACATCAACCGAGTCATAAGAGTTGCGATCCTAGAAAATCCTGGATAAACCTCCTATAATACCCGACCAAGCCAATGAAACTTTGTATCTCAGTAGCGGTCTTAGGCCTTTCCCAATGGAGTAACGCCTCTACCTTCTTCGGATCTACCATAATCCCCTCATTAGACATCACGTGTCCCAAGAATGCCACCTGATGAAGCTAGAACTCGTATTTTGAGAGCTTAGCATACAACTTATGCTCTCGCAAAGTCTGCAACACTGACCTCAAGTGGTCCTCATAATCTTCCTTAATCTTCAAGTACGCCAATATATCGTCGATAAACACGATGACAAACTGAGCCAAGTATGGCCTGAACACTTTATTCATCAAATCCATGAATGTCGCTGGCGCGTTAGTCAAACCAAACGACATCACTAGGAATTCATAATGTCCATACCTAGTTCAAAAAGATGTCTTGCGAATGTCCTCCCATCTAACCCACAAATGGTGATATCCCGACCTCAAGTCGATCTTAGAAAACCACTGCACTCCCTGCAGCTGGTCAAACAAATCATCTATCATCAGAAGCGGATATTTGTTCTTAACTGTCACCTTGTTCAATTGGTGATAGTCAATATACATGCAAAGACTACCGTCCTTCTTCTTTACAAACAATACTGGAGCACCCCAATGTGAAACACTTGTTCGGACAAACCCATTGTCCAACAATTCTCGCAACCGGGCCTCCATTTCCTTCAACTCTGTTGGTGCCATTCGATACGGTGTAATCGATATCAGATCGATACCAGACTGTACCTCTATCGCGAACTCAATCTTGCGTTCAGGTGTAAGTCCCGGTAACTCCTCAGAAAACACATCTAAGAACTCTCGAGCTATCGGTACATCTTCCACTCCCAACTCTGGTTCTGCAGACTCAGTCAGTACAAAAGCGAGATACACCTCATAACATCGGTGAATCATTTGCTCTGCTCTAGCATCTGACAAATAACCCCGAAAAATGCTGTCTCGCTTGCCCTGATAGTAGAACTCCATCCGTCCAGGTGGTCGAAAACATACCCTTTTGGCAAAGCAATCCAGAGTAACATGCCACTCCAAAAGCCAATCCATGAAAAAAATAACATCGAACTCACCCACATCTAGTAAGATGAGATCAACTGCCAACTCATGCTCGTCAAACGAGATCATGCAATCTCAAACCCCAAAATCAGTCACTAACTTGCTGCCTAAAAGTGATGAAACCTCTAGCAACTTATTTAATTGACGTAGCACTAATCTCGATCTTTCAAAAAAATACAAAGTGATGAACGAATGTGATGCACCAGTATCAAATATACATAAGCAGAGTATCGAAAATGAAAAGTGTACCAATAACTACAGCATTGGAGGTCTGTGCCTCCTAAATAGTCAAATGGTACACTCGAGCCAGCTCTCCAGTAGTAGAACTGCTCTATCCGATCTGCCCACAGCCGGTACCCTGTCCAGTCTGGCTACGGCTTCCAGAACCTGTTGCGCCTCTACCTGTACCTTCAACCACTGACTGTACTGTCTGTGATACTATGCCTCGCTTTACGAGACACTCAACCACTTTATGCCCTAGCTGTCTACAATGGAAACAAAGGCATGTTGTCCTACTACAAACCCCTGAGTGTCTACTCCCGCACGTCTCACAAAGTGGACGTGATCCTTCAAAACCCTGTCCTCCAGCATGTCTTGCTGGTTGTGCTACACTAGCACTCTGGGATCCCTGTCCCTGCCTCCGGCCCTGACCTCCAGAGGAACATCTATGTCTATACTCTGAGGTCTCACTCTGTCTTCGGCTCTGCTGGCCGCCTAATGAACTCTCAGTCTTTGCCCTCTTGGGCTCTCTAGGTCGTCTATCATCTTGGTATTCCATACTCATCGCAGCCTCCGATACGGTAGACAACCTCTAAGTTGCTATTGCCCTCCTGATCTTTAGGAGCAACCCATTCAGAAATTTTCTAGCCAATGCTTCCTCACCACGAGCCTCAATAGGAGCATATCAGCTAAGCTCTCGAAACCTGTCCTCATACGCACTGACGGATATACCCAGTTCCTGATGAAATTCACTAAACTGATCTGCTCTTCTGTCCCTCTCGCTCGGAGGAAGAACAGAAAAAGTGAGCTCATCCTTGACCTCCTCCCATGTGAACAATCTACGTGACCTCTGGTCCTGCCACTATCTGGTAGCTCGACCATCCTGTAGAAATGAAGCCAACCTCACTCTTGCAATGTCATCTGCAAGCTCCATGACCTCAAAACATTGTTCCACTGTAAATGTGAAGTCCTGGGGGTCCTCCCCCAATTTACCCAAAAATCTAAGCGGAGATAGCTTCATAAACCTCGCAAGTCGATACTTAGTATTAGGCTGAGATGTTGTGGGAACTGTTGCAGGTGTAGGTACTGCAATTGCCTCAGGCTGAAGTGGATGTAATGGCAGTACCGCAATAGGCAGAACAATCTGGCCTCCAGCAGTCTGACCGACTAATAGTGCCTCCACTCTCATCAATACCTAAGTAAATCTCTCTAACACACCCGCCAGACCAATAGGCGCTGGTTGTGGCTGTGGTGCCACAACCTCAGGTAAACTAGTCGTCTCATGCTGGTTGGCTACAGAATACTCAGCAGCCTCCATAAGCTGACGTTTAGGCCTCCCACAGCCTCTGCCACGACCTCTACTATGATCGGGGCAACATGGCTACAGACAACCCTGGTAGCTGGGCTATATCAGAACATTGGTATACCAAATGCTACATACCTAGTAGCACAGGTGTCCCCATATCGAAAACTAAAATGTATTATCGTATAGTACAAAATCATATCATGCAATCTAGCATTTCAAATCATATCAAAGATATATAATACATATATATCATTTCAAATCCAAAACCGATTATTAGACAAATAACTAGTTTTATCTTAACCAATCCTTTAGATTAGTCCATTTTCATATATCATCAAACACATCAAAAACTAGTAAATAGAGTTTAAGACACAACCAATATGTCTGAAGCTGCTATTCACTCACCTAGCAATCTAAGCCAAAACACCAGTCAAGTCCCACTAGCCGGTGGCTGATCTCGCTGGCAAGAACAGGAAGCTGTATATATAACACATCACAAATATCACAATGTGGTACTGTGGCAATACAAAATGCATGATATGTAATGCAAATGCAACTTTAAAAGTCGCCTAAACAAATAAAAGTGAATCCATCACTTTCGAGCCAAAGATCATGCTCCACTCGATCCCCAACGAAACTGAGCATACACATTAACTCAAAATCGATCCCCTGAACATGGATCCATCCTCCAACTCCACAAACAAAGTCAAAATCTTTCCAAATCTCAAGTATGAATCTCGGACTTCTAAGACCCATGTCAAATAACTAGTCAAATCTTTTAACCCAACTCAAATCTGTGAAGTTCTAACTCATATCTATTCAGATACATCAAAAACAACACCAGATTTGACAAGAAATTTAGTAAAACCTGAAACCTTAGTTGTAGAGAAACCCATTTGGTTCAAACACCAAATCCCACAAAACCGATGCTTAAAATTCAAGCTACTGGTCTCAAACAACCACACTCTAACTCCCATTAACTCGTATTCCATCAGAAATGAAAAGATCTGAACCAAATCCCAAGTTTGGTTAGAACCCTAGAATGCCCAAATGCAACACGAACTAAAGAAAAAAAGAGATTAATAGATGATTCTTACCTCTAGAACCATTGTAGAAGCAAGGAGAAACAAAGAAAATCATAGAGAAGTACATGAGAAAGTGCTATGGTGGTTGAGATGAGTTGTGACCAAAGGAATGGTATTTATCAGCTCATGGGCTCACATGTTGCTTTTCATGAACAGTCACCCAGAAAGAACACATCTATGTGCACAATAGGGGTTCTGCGTATGTATAAATGTGCTCTACGTGGGTAGCATCCCACACAATGTACGTAGACAGTAGATCTGAAGCCCCTCATTTAGATCTACAATCTACGTGCGTTCCACCCCCTGCTGTGTGCATATAAGGTCTCAGCGTGCTCACGGGTCACACCTAATGGATGAAAAACATGCATAACAACCCATACAATGCACACGGTCTAAATGAGGCGCTCAACTGACTCATCCCCGTCTATGTGCTTAGTACTTAGTACTGTGCACGTAGATGACCTCCAGTGTACTTTGCACTCAACGCACACTCACAGTAAAATTTCAAGCCTCTACTACATGTAAAACACAAGCAGAACAACCCTCAAACTCATTCCAAACTCAATGGTCAACATCTCAACTCGAAATCACTTCGGAATACTACGAGATTCCGGCTAAAATAAGCGGGATATTACACTATGACTTCAGATCTGCACCATACTGACAATCATAATTAGATTTGTAATTCTGCCAAATTGAATATATTGACTGTCTGAAATCCTGAATTGCCCACAAAAGACAAAACTCTGCAACAAAGACAGTAAAAACCAAACGCTGCAACAAAGACGGTAAACACCAAACACCGCAACAAGACGACGAAATCAAAAAAAGAAATCGATCGAAATTTGTGTGAAATACCCACTTATTTTACAAGAGAAATTGATAAAATGAGGTGTTAAAGGGTGATTTGAGACAAAAAAAAAAAAAGGCCAAAAATCACCTATTTTTACTAAAAAAAAATAGACAGTGAAATAAAGTCAAAAAAAGATTGTAAGAAAATTAAAAGGACGCTAATATGCAGTTAAACATGCTAAAACAAACTGCAGCATATTTAAAAAAAAAAAAATGATTTACCACAATGCATGAAGTAAGTTGATCTCATTAATTCGTAACTTAATTAGTTAAGAACTTTTTCTTCATACCCGTCCTACTTTATGTAAGATTTTTATTTTTGTTAGGATTACACGAAAAGCCTTAAATGAGTCGTTTTTTTTAAAAAAAAAATTACCCCTGTCATGAGTAATTAATATTCTATTAATAATAAGTTTCTTTATAAACTATATTATATGAGAACTCAAAAGAGTTTTACTATTTTTTGTGTCAAATAAATTAAAGCGGAGGGTTCTTGGAATTTATGGGCCTTGAGAATCTAGATATATAAAATTTATTATAATGTTATATGTTTATGTATTTTATGAAATACCCTATCAAACTAACAAAACAAAGGGGAAGGGGGAAGAACAATTTATTTGACATTTCTATATATGCGGTGCCCAAGAAAGTTAGAACTTTCGAGGAATTTTCAGGGGTTTCCCAGCAAACTGAAAATTTGTCAATTTGTAGTTACAAGTGTAGAGAACAAACTGACAGTACAAGTATTGCATGTAATTCTATTTGTTTGGTTCTTAGCAACGAAAAGATGGTTTTGGAGGAAATTTCCTCTTACACTATCATCAGTGTGGCGTCCAAGAAAATGATTTTCCTTCCATTTGGACGATTCCCCAGAATATGCAATTCCCAAATATTAGTCTCTATCTAGGAAGGAGGGTATTGTCTTGCTGTAACCGGAAATTATGAAGGAGGGTATTGTCTTCCATTTTTACGTTATGTGTTCCTCATTTTCTTGAGCTTCACTGATACGGAATTGCTGGAATTCGATGCGATTTCGGTGGATAGACCATACATAATTGAAAAATTATTAACTAAGTTTGATGCATGTCCGTATAGATATACCAAGTTAATTACAAATTGATATGTATATTAAAAAGTTTATGTGTCTCTTTAATATATGTAGGGACATGCAACATAAATTCTATATGGCAATTTATAATTCGTTTGGTGCATGTATGGAGGCATGCACCAAACTTAATACCCTGGTTAGATTAGCATAGTGTTGAGTATCAACATGCAACAACTAACTTAAAGAAACACTTGAAAGTGCTAGAGGTGGCCACGGTTCGAAACCGGCAGTTTCGGGTTAATGTAATTATTGAACCTAAATCGGACAACCGAAAGCTGATTTTGGATGGTTCTAGTTCTGGTTAGGATTCAGTTGGATCGATCGACAGTTCCAGTTCAACAATTCAGATTCAAATGATTTTTTTTAATTTTTTTAATAAAATAATTTTGCCATCAATTTTGGTCCCGAATATGGTTCGATTCGGTTTCGTTTTTTATATTGTAAAATGTAATTATATATATATATATTTTCTACTTAATTTTAAATAAAAAAATACAAATAAAAATCTAAAAACAATATAAGTTTTCTAATCTGGTTAGGTCCAAAATGGTCAGTTTGTAGATGAAAATAAATTGGCCCATGGGTTTGAACCGTTAATTGGCGGTTCAACGGTTTTTGAAAATATTGAACCAGAACCTGACCGAATTTTGGCGGTTCCAATACTGTCAGTACCGATTCCAATTTTTGCCAATCCAGTTTAGGTTCAAATCGACTAACTAGTTCAAGAATGGTGGGGTCTACTTGAAACTAGTAAGTAAATGTACAAAAATGTAAAGATTTTTAAGTACAAGTAGATGACTACTAAATAACTAAATGTAGGTTATAGGGTGGACTAACCTTTGGCTTGAATGTGATTCCTCCTTTGTTGTGCATCTTTTCAGGTCGAAGGGTGACTCCGTTCCTTGAAAGTTTCATCTTAAATGGTCAGATTATCTAGCTGTTTTGGCTCAAATGCTGGTTGTGGTTTCCCATATTTATAAAGAAGCCAATGTAGTGGCTGATAAATTGGCAAACCATGACAGATGTTTGTTGGAACTTCACTGGTGGCATACTTACCTGAATTTCTGTGGGTCTTCTATTTATAATGATCTGAATCTATTGGAACGTTTTTGTTTTCATTAGCTTTGCCAGTACTTGTCTTTGGATAGATTGTATACGAATTATTCATTTTCTTTTTATCTTAATAAGATTACTAAACTTTTTGGATATGAAGAGGTCGTTAGAAGAGTGTCAACCTAATTAGGATGTCTTGACAACAGTCATTGATTCGAGAGTCTTTGCTTTTATGTAAAAAAAGTAACCAAAATTTAAACTTTTGTATTATTCTTATTCTAACCCGTTAATTACAACAATTACTCAAGGACAGTTACATACTTATATATCATGTTGTAACAATTATGGAATTAAAATCACTCTGTCTATGAACTTGAACGATAATCGGACAAACCTACTCCAAACCTTTTTTTTTCCTTTGACATAAAGGAATCGTTCATTCACATACAAAAGGAATACAAATGGAGTGTAGGGTGACTCAAAGTCATTGGCATAAGAGGATACAAACAAACTTGGAGTCGTGGCCTTGATTCTGCTAGAGGCAACACCCTTAGAGAGTTATGGTCCTGAGATCGAGTTGATTCGATTGAGATGGCTTTGAGTGGATGCCTCATTAGAGGCCAATAAAAAAATAAAAAGATGAAGATACAAACAAACCTGAATCAATACTACCCACGTAAAGAAGTTTACACAAATGGATCTTACAGAGTCACAACCTAACACAACCCAATACCATTGGAAACAAGAAATCTAAGGCATCATATGGAAAAGCCCTACCCACACATCAAACTAAGCTCGTGCCTTCAGACCATTATTTTCAACGTCGCCAAACGTCTATTTTTTTTCTCTTGTGAGCACAATATCTGAACAATTCCTAAAATCGTCCACCATCAATTTAATTAATAGCTACAAGAGGAAGGAATTTAATTATTGACGACATCATATATCACTGCCGAAGTGAAAGAAAATAAGAAGGATGAGCTGAGTGAATAAAGTCATGTCAATCAATGTCTACGTATAGATGACAAATAGTGGCGGAACCAGCAATCAAATGAGGTAAGGTCGGTGCTAAAACTGAAATTGGAGACGAAGCTTGAACTTTAAAGACGGAGGTGAGTCGGCAATAGGGTACTCCGTACCTCCGGTGGGGTCTGCCACGGTCCTCCCTCTACCACTAATGGCAAGTCAAGTCACAACATACAATGCTTACAATTGTATGGATGAAATGTAAAATAAGAATGGTGAACTGAGTAAGGGAGAACAGTTTCTCTAAGTTACTATAGATGAAGTGCTTGACAAGGGATTCACCTATAACGAAGTGATGTATCAATTAAGATTGTGTGGACCGCAGTTCTTAAATGGACCTAAACATAAGGATTGACCTATCCCATACCAATAGAGTTTAATTTATTTGTAGAATCAAAACCTACATAAATGATGAAATTGAATATTCAATTCAAGAGAATGACATGTAATTTGTATTGTTCACAAGTGGCTAAAGTTTGTGGCCATAACAGTTGGGAGTTGCAACTACTAACTAAAAACAACCAAGAAAATTCTATAGACAAGCAAGTGATCAACATAAAAGAGGTCTAAACGAACAAATCAACGAAATAGTTATTAAAGTTCAAAACAGAAGAAAGAAAGGGACCAATGAAGAAAATTTACATGAAAGATGTTTCAAGAAGAACCGAACCGCCGCGAACGAACAGAAACAAAGAAGAGAGAAGCAACAAACAAACAAACCTAAGCGGAGATTCGGAAATGGCAGAGAAATTGGCTCCAGTGAAAAGCCATAGCTTCGTCCACAACGGTTTCTATCTCTCTCTACCTCGCTTTTCGAATTGAAACAAAATTTTAATGAATTTGATAGTTTATAAAGAAAAATCGTTTTTGTGATTTTTGTTTTAGGTAAGACGGTTTTCGAA
>CAODLS010868161.1:0-18103 GCA_948243855.1 Flueggea neowawraea
TTTTTTTTGTCTTGAATTGATATAGATTATAAAATTGTCTTTATTTTTAGGATATTTTGATAAACTACCAAAACAGTTTCATAATTTGTGTTCATTTAAGACAAGAAAATTTATTTTTCCTTTCATAAAAATACAAAATTATTTCAGTGTCTAAGTAATGGATATATAAGGCTATCTGATCACTTAGTAATGAGTATGCATGGCCAATTGGATCATTTCAAGAAAAAAGTTACAGCATTTTATTGATGTTTAGATAAAGAATCATGCAAACAGAGAAGATACAAATATTATAGGAGATTTATATCTAGACTTAGCCACCGGCCGATTTTGGTCCAGTATTAGAATAAAAGTAGGATGGCAATTTATACCCTATTCGTATGGGTATGGATAATACTCGTATTTTATTATGCGGGTACGAGTAGGGTATAAATATAGAAATATCATACCCGTACCCTTATCCGTTGCATAATATTCGTACTCGGACTCGTTACTCGTTACCTATGCCCGCTATATATATATGCATATGGAGAAGTTATTATTATAGTCTTATATTCAAAGAACTTATTATAACTAAAATATTTTAGGCAAAATTTTTGTTTGTAAAACTCATTCATATAGCATTGACAAAAAGAAATGAAAAATTGATTATAAAAATACCTTATTAGTTATATATATGATATTACACGATTAACAATATCTCATTAGTCATTCATACCAACATTCTTTGGTTTTAAAGTGGTTTTTAGCATAGAACTAACATAAGAGAATAACTTTTTAAAAAATCTTTAACAACAAATTAGTCGTAAAATTTATAAATTAATGTTCATGATATTTAGTTTGTGTTATGATCCTACATATAAATATAAGTTATGTATTTAGTCAACCTTATATGATAAATTATAGTTTTTATATTATGTTGTGTAAATATAGTATTTTATATTGTCTCGTGTATTTTTTTAATATATTATTTAAATTATTGATATATTATTTTTTAAGTCAATTAACTAAATTTAAATCATAGGTAAATGGATATCTTACAGGTGATATTTTTTGTCACCCGCACTGCGGGTACTGATATGGTATGGGTACATAATATGAACTGCGGTTACGGGTAAACATATTAGTATACCCTACCCATTGTCATCTCTAAATAAAACTGGATCATAAAAATTTGAATTAGAAACAACCAACCTTCAATTGGTCTTAAATCAAGGTATAAAAATTAACTAGACAATTTAGTTGGAGTTTAAAGGATGAGAAGGGGGAAGATGAGGGACCAAGACATGAAGATGATGGCCAATCATAAACTTCTGCAGTTTCACTCTCTTTGGTTCCGCTCAGTGAAACTGAATCAACTCCTTAAACTTTCGCAGCTCTCACAGCTCTGCTCTCTCTGGTTCCTCATAATGGAATTGGATCTTCATGCTCTTATCTCACCATCTTTGCGAAGATGTCAGAGTCGTCCAAAGAGACAGATACTGCAGCAAACAATCTTATTGTTCAATAAAATCAAGATCTCGAGATAATGAATATCTTCATGTACATCTTCTACCCATCAATGTATTTCATGATGCATTGACATTCTCTTCCTATGTATGATGCATGTTGATTGGTACATAGTTTTGCTCCTATATATGTATGATGCATATTGATTTTGTTACTTTACAGTATGGATCACAATATTACATTTGTGGTAATGCAGATCACAAAATGAACTTGGGCCAAGAGGAAGAAGTACAACATAACACTATGTCAAGGATGCAATTTAATCCTTCTCTGTGAGTTTGACTCTTCAAATAATTTAGGAACGCTATTTAGGGATCAATGGAGGAAGTCCGTGCAAACAACACGATCTGCTCTTTACTCATTTGAATTGCTAGGTTATTTTTTAAAGTTCAAAGATGAGACATTGTTTGACACATTTTAGTGGTATGTCGTTCTTTTTGGATACTTTGAAAGTTTTTTTTGCCTATTTTTTCCTTCTTTGTTAATCTTGTTGATGTTTGCATAACTAGCATATGCTCCAAGATCCTGAATAGTCATATGTTGTGAATGTGTTGTACGCTCTTGACCTGATGAATTGAATTGTAATGTCCTTTTTTGTGTTGGTTGATCTGAAGTTGTCTTTTACGTCAACTTAAAGATTTGTAGAACAAATCATTTCTATAAGTTTCGATAAGATAATGGGTAGGTTGTTTATTGAGAAAAGTGTGAAAATATCTTCTTAGAAGTTGTACAAGAGGCTAATTTTATCATAAAGACATGTGGTTGAAAGAACTCATGGCTTTAGAAAGAGCAACATATCTCTTTTTTAGTGGTAGCACATCTAAAAAAATCCATAAGATTACTTACCCATAGTTTTGTTTTGCTTGTAATTTTTTAGTATTTTGTGCTAACATGTAATGTAAATACAAAAATATTTTGTTCTCTAGTTTTAAATAAATTAGTATATATCATGGTTATTTGTACAAATAAAAATTAAAATGTTACATAGCGTGTAATTTCCTCATGAAATTATGTGTTTTTGGGAAAATAAAAGTAAGACTCCAAATATGAAGCGTTCAGATGTTCTTGAAATTTGAAATAACTAGAGTGACAATCAAATTATCAAAGATACAGTCCGAACTAACAAATGAACTACAACATTTGCAAATATCTTAACAAACTCATCAATTTCAACTATTATTTATTTGTTAGTAACGTGAAAAGTAATAAATATTAAAAAAATATTGCAATATACTTTTTGACAAGTAAATTAGCAAAAATAAAAATAGATTGTAAATTAGAGAGATTGAAATAGTTTTAAATGATAATAGTGAAGTAAAAGTGAAATGAGGTTTAGTATAGGGTTTGAGAGATCCCTCCATCTCACTTTGTCGCTATCCCTGAGTTTGTCGAGCTAGGCACGGTTATGGGTGCACACGGGTCGGTTTTGTTTTGTAAGTAAACCGCTAACCGAACCGAATGATTCAATTTTGTTATCTAGTCATCTATAGTTGAACAATTGGTTTCAATTAACTGATCAGTTCGGTTGGCTTTTGATTCAGTTTGATTCGGTCGGTTTGAAACATAAAAATGCCTGGATTTGTAAACATAAAAATACCCATTGCGAGTCCATCACTGACGTACGAGGTGAACCATCTATGGGAGCCCGACCCATCCCGCACAAGCCTCAAAGATCAGAACATGTTTTCCAAACGATTTAGATTATAAAACATTTGATAATCGAAAACATAATAAATCAAATATATATATATATATATAGTTTCGAAAACAACGGAACATAAAACAAAAACCAAAGTAGCAACCCGGTAACCCAACTACATCCTGATGCGGAGCTCTACAAAACAAAAGACGAGCATGGACAAAAAGGGCATCACTAACCAAAAGATGTCTCACTGGAGTCTGGATGTTGACAGTTGTCGAAAGCCAAAATCTGTGAACCTGCTAATAGGAATAACGTAAACAAAGAAACAAAGGGGGTTAGGGCCCAGTGAGGAATAACACTCCAAATCACCTCATACGTGCCTCACAAAGACTGTTTTGAAAACAGTTCAAAACTACACATGCAAATATAATTTAACATACATATATATACACCCTACACATATGTAATAGCTTTTCAGAAATGCTTTCGCAAAAGGGTTCGCATACAAAGCAATCATAAACACGGAGGCGTATAAAACGATTTTCATTTTTAGAGTCAAAATACATATACAAATATATATGTGACCAAACTAGAAGGCGTGCACGTGACACTAATAACAGAGTATGTGGACTCTGCCACAATCTATATCAAATCATGTGCCAGATCAGGACATATGGCTACTAGCAACCCGAATAACTTGGTTTTATCAAAGCATTGGTATACCAAATGTCACGTTTTACCCTGTAATAGTAGGTGTCCCATATCAAAAAACAAAAGCATACTAATATATATTATCAAAGTAAAGTATGTGTATAAACATCAAAATCAGAGAGGAGATATATAATACATATATATCAATTTCAAAGCAGAATCTTGATTAATACACATAATCAGTTTATCATTAGTTAATCTTTAGATTAATTCATTTTCAAAGTATGTGTTATTCACAATAGAAAACATATATAGTTCGAGACACAGTCTATATGTTTGAAGCTGCTATTCACTTACCTAGAAGTCCAAGTGCAAAACACCCGTCAGCCCCACTCTCCGGTGGCTGGTCTCTCGTGCAAGAACAGGAAGCTGAACAGAACAAATATATATCCACGGATATATCAGAGTCAAATCAAAATGCAGTACTATGGCAATACCAGATGCATGAAGTGCAGATGCAGATGCAGACTCTCGAAAGATCCCAAATGATCCATATCGAATGATAATATATCATTCTGGATCTAAAATACAGAATCTACATAAAATTACAATTTAGTCATCGACCAGTGCAAAATTACGTTATAGTCTCCGAGACTTGACAAATAACAAAATATTCATTCGATTATACTAGGATAGCAAACTAACTTTTTCAAGTAGTCGGAATCCCCAAAAGAGTCTTCGAACTCTCAGAAATCGACAAAATGCAAAATTACAAAATGAGTCCCAAAGGACCCCATCTTACTCGAGTAATACCCTGGCTTACTCGTATTACTCGAGTAAGAGAACCCTCATCTTACTCGAGTAAGCTAGACATGGTTACTCGAGTAAGACAAACCACATCTCACTCGAGTAAGCCACTTCGGTCACTCGAGTGAGACAAACCCCCGCTTACTCGAGTAAGCAAACCCCTTACTCGAGTAAAATACAACCCAGACGAACCCAAAAATCATGTTGCACGATTTAACAGACCAAAATCGATACCAAACACCCACACTGGCTCTAAACAAAGCCCGAACACGAACTTAAGGTCAAAACCATCAAAACAACTCGGAATCACCCTAGATCGACCAAAAATGAAGCTAACCCTAACTTAACCAATGTCCCATCAAATATGATGATTCAAACCTTTAATCATGTTCCCTTAACGTCAAACAATCCAAAGCTAACAACGCTAAACATCCATTAACTCAGAATCATCCCGAAAGTACAAACACATATGCAAACTCGGCCTAAAGCATGAATCCGAATTTAAAAGCACAAAATGGATGAAATAAAGAGATTAGATACATAATCTTGCCTCTAGGAACGAAATGGGAACAATGTAGGGCAACAAGAACACGTTTCGGACCGATTTGAGTGAGAGAGAGATGAAAATGAGGTGAGAGAAACAAAAGAGTCGGGTGGGGGTATTTATAGACCCCTGCCCAAAACTGTGTCCTCACTCGAGTGACAGGCTTTCATCACTCGAGTGACATGTTGCTTACTAGAGTAACACTTTTTCCAGGTGTTCTTCGTGTTCATCTGAGAACACGACTTACTTGAGTAATACAGATGGTTACTCGAGTAATCCACACCTCACCATACTCGAGTAACGAACAATTGCTTACTTAAGTAACACCTCTCACCAACATAAATCCTCAACTCAACACTCGCATCGATCAAGATCAAAATGGAACCAAACAAAAGACTACAGAGAGCCTTACTGGAATCCGACTGGGGTATTACACGATGGGATTCGGCGCCTCTCTCTAGCAGCATCGTCTTTGGTCACCATTGTCTTGATCTATTGACAATGTTGGAACAAAGCCCTAACTGTCACATCTTTGAAACAAAACACAAAAGCAGCAGAGAAGAGAAAGATCCTCGGAGAATAAAAACAACACAGATCTGAGGAAGGGAGGGCGACTGATGGGAAGAGGAAACCATTATGCGGATCGAGAGAAGACAAAGTGGCGACTAGGGTTACTGGCAGACGAGGCGGTAAGAAAGAGATAAATAAAGAGGAGAGGTTGCTGGTGGTGGTAGAGGAGGAGGATGAGGAGGAGGAGGATAGAGGGTGGCAGATGGGAAAGAGAAAAAATCATTGAGAGAAAAAAAAGGAGAAGAGAGATAGAGAGAAAGAGAGAGGATGAGAGAAACCGAAACAGATAGAGAGGAGGATAAAGAAATGATAAGAGAGAAAAATTTGAGAAAATGCCGCGAGAAATTGTCTTTTATGTGACTAAATCTAGCATTTTTAAGAATCTGAATTGAAAAAATGGCATATATCAAACTTGAACTTAAAAATGTGTTATTTGAATTGTAATACCCCACCCGTTCTGATGAATTCCTCTGTAGCATTCCGTTGAGTTCCAACAAGGTATTCTGTTGAACCCCGTTCGATTTTATTGACCTCGTATAATTCTTATTCAAATTTTTGGTGTTTGAAATGTTGATCCAATATTTGAAGATGATGATTAGGTGTTTAAGATGTTAATTGGATGTTTGATTATGTTTTGGAATGAGTTAATACCTTTGGTCTTAGTTGTATTCGATTGGATTGAATGGAAGAAGCAAAAGAGATCAATTTGTGAAGTTTCAGCCTTCACCAGTGGACCCATGGATTGGGTAGTTGAGTCACCAATTGGGTATTCGACTTGCGAGATTGGGTAGTCGACTAACAGGTCATAGACCTATATAAACCCCATCCCAAACCATTTTGGCTCTCACTCCTTTTCACTCTAAACTCTCTCAAACTCGTCCAAATCACTTCCCCATTATTTTCCCATCACTTTTAGGCATCTCTTGAGGTAAGATCAACCTTCCATTCCTCTTATTAACTCATTTTCTCTCTTGAATCTAGCATTTCTCATTTAGGCCGAATTTGAATTGAGTATGCAATTTTGGATGATTCTGATGAAATGGATGCTTAGGGATGTTAGATTATGATTATTAGAGGTTTTATAAACATACATCTATCTTTAAATCACGATTTTTGATGAGTTTTTATTTGGGCTAGGGTTTGATTCGGGTTTGGCTTATTTTTGGACGATTTTGAGTTTTTTGTGGGAAACCAATTATAGATTTGAGTTCCTGAGGTTGAGTAGGATCAATGTGGGTGATTACATTCGATTTTTATCGGTTCAATCGGATTTAAAGACTATTTGGATAATTTGTCATTTGAGGACCAAATGAGATATTTGCCATTTAGAGACTAGAATTGAGTTTTGAATTATTTGGAGGGCCAATTTATATATTTTGATGAATTTGAGGATTAATTAGCAACTTTGGAGAGTTAGGGACTGAATTATAAATTTGAAATATTTTGGAGAATGGTTTGTATTTTTCCAAAGTTCTGGGACCAAAGTGTAATTTTACATCGAGGTGTACTATTTGATTTATTATGTTAGGCTTTGGTTTGAAAAGGGTTTTAGGCTTTGTCTGAGTTTTTGGGTTTGTATATGCATTTGTACGTATTACGGTACATCCACAGTACCATGTTTATTTGTCTTTAATATGTCTATTCTAGCTTTGCTTGGTTTTTGAGGAGACCAGTCATTTACCGGTGGATCGTGCTCTGGATTACTTGCTCGGCGTCCAGGTGAGTGGATGACAGTTTCAGACACATAGGCTGTGTCTTTTATATTATATTATTTTTGCTATGTCTAGACTGTAATACCCTGTCGGATTTTGATAGGATTCCTTTAGCATTCTATTTGAGTTTGTAGCATGTCTCAGTGTTTGGTTGATCTCGGGAATGATGGAGTAGATGACCCTAAGTTAGTAATGTCTTAGAAGTGGAGTTTGTGCACGTGGGTCAAGCTGGGAGGATATTATGCGTGTTATACCCCTTCTGCGCACTCAAGAGAGCTGGGTGTATGAGGATCATTCGATTTATTTATCAACACACGTAAGATAAGTTTTACGCACGTAATACATACTACGCCTGTAATATTCCAGTTGTTCGCGTTGATCATGGATCTAGGTTTGAGGGTCTTAGATATGGATTTGAAACCGAGAGTAGAGGATGGTCATCTATGCGCGTGGAACATTGTCTTATGCACGTAAGACCCTTGCTACGTGCATAGTATGTGTGTTATGTTGACTTCGGTTTTGATGATGATGATTGCAAAACATCCATGAAAGATGCGCTAAGTTGCAGACTTGCTAATATCTAGATACAAAACACATTATGCCTATGCAAGTCACGTTGATCATGATGAAAATGGTAGTAAGGCGCATTATACTTGATACACGGCTCATAGATCATCCATTCCAGAAGTGAAAAGTATCAGATGATCATTAACGCACATTACACAATGTTTAATGTACGTTATTAGAGTTGCTAAATGATTCAAGGCGTGTTGTAGAGCAAAAGGTGCAACCTTTGAAGAAATGCTCAATGCACGTTGACGAGGTCAGATGAGAACAAAGCCAAGATGCTCTTCAGAATTTGAAATTGAATATTCTCTGACACAATGACGTGGATTAAAGGTGCGATCTTGAAATCAAAGTCGACAATGCACGTTGCAGAGTGTGCAAATCACGTTGAAGAATCAATGGGTGATTGTGCATATTCTGGATCGAAGAACAACGCACGTTGATATATGAGCAATGCAAGTTGAAAGAGGTACAATGTCGTTGATGACAATCAATTAAACGTCGTGGCTACTGGAGTTCTTGCAAGTCGCGTTGAATTGCTATCATGTCATACAGATCTCAATGAAACAAAGTACAACGCACGTAGATGGAGATACAATGCACGTTGTACAAGGTGATATCATTTAAAATAGAATGTTACATTCTCTCACAACGGCTACTTCGAGGCTCCAACGACTATATATTTAACAGTGGCTATAAATAAATGTCCCTGGATTGAAGAGAAGAAAGAGATACCCTTGCCAAGAATTGCTAATCATTTTATCTCTCACTTATACCTTTCTAATCCATTTGAGCTATTTACTTGCTATCTTACTATTGGGTTTGAGAGAGCTTTAATCTACTATATACTTGGGTTAAATTTATGACAAGCAAGGTTGTTTTCTTGGGGTAGATAGATTTCCTTGTTGTGACTTAGAAAAACAAGAGTGGTTGCTAGTGAGCCTTAGAAAACTAGAGTTCGTTTGCTTGTTGATCCCACAAAAACAAGTGGTTCGGTTTCCTAGTTGATTCCGCAAAAACTAGATGTCAGGTTTTCTAGTTGAGCTCGCAAAAACTAGTGGTTAAGGTTTTCTAGTTGAGCCTGTAAAAACTAGGGAAATGATTTTCTTGTTGAGCTTGCAAAAACAAGGTGTAAAGGTTTCTTGTTAATCTTGCAAAAATAAGGTGTAACGATTTCCCTCCACCCGCAAGTGAGGAAGAATCTTTAGTTGATTGAACTCTCTAGTTGAGCTAGAGAAGTGGACGTAGGTTAAGGAGGACCAAACTACTATAAATCAAATTTGTCATCTCTTCCCTTACTCTCTCTTATTCACTTGCTTTACATTGTATTTAAATTATTGTTGTGTGTGGATTGGATCTTTAGAGCTTCTGCATTTACACTTTGATTTAAGTTTGAAAGAAAACTTTGCTATTTATTTTAATTTGCCAAATATTTTAAACAAAGGTTTTAACTTGCTAAAAATCCAAGTCACCACATCTTGGATTGTCATTCCATTTATTCCTACGGGACTTACATCATCCACCACAACTCTCCCTGTCTCATGATCAATCTTTCTTCTTCAGTGTTGTAGTCTTGAACATTCTCTGTCGCGATCTCACCATGTCGTTGCGAACATCAAGGATTGAGGATGTGGCGGCGATTAACTACAAAGAAGTGGAGGAGGTAGAGTTGGAGCGAGGTGATTGTCGTTCGAGGAGGTATCTATTTTTGCAGAAGCACTAATTTCAATCCACTCCTCTAAAACCCCTAAAGAATTTCAATCCACTATCTCCTGACTTCTGGGTGGAGGAAAACCGTTTATACCACTTGTTTTGTCTTGCTCAACAAGCAAACTGGACCACTAATTTTTGCAGACTTCACCAAACTGTTTACCTCTAGTTTTCTAAGGCTCACTAGCAACCACTCTTGTTTTTCTAAGGCATAATAAGAAAACATATCTATCCTCAAGAAAATAACCTTTTTTGTTACAAAATCAACCCAAGATATAATAGATTTAAGCTCACACCAACCAAGATATGTGATTGCAAATAAATAGCTCAGATGGATTAGAAATGTAAAAATGAGAGAGAAAATAGATAGCAAACTTAGCAAAGGTCTTTCTATTTTCTCTTCTGATCTAAGACATCTATTTATAGTCATCTAGTAGAATATAGTCATTACAAGTCTCAAAGTAGTCGTTGTGAGAGAGTAGGAAATTATGTCTAGTAATGACGTCACAATCCTTTATGTGCGTAGCCACCATCTACATGCGTAGTTCTTAGGTCCATCAGCGTCCTACGTGCAGTGTTTTACCTTCTGTGTGTGTTGCATAGTTCTTGTAGCTACTGCCTGGAAAACATTTATTATCTATGTGCTTAGATCGCCTTTTATGTCCGTAGATAGTCAGCTCTGCGTGCTTTGAACAAAACTTCAAGGTGCGTTGACATGTTTCAAAGACCACACCTTTAATTCTTCATGTAACCGTGTTAGGGAATATTTGAAATTCAAATCTCGAGCAGCGTATCGAATTTGTAAGCTTCTGAACTCAGGCCCGTCTACGCATTTAGCATCCATACTACGTGCATAGATGGATTTCTTCATAGGTGACGTCTTTACTCTTCTATGCGTACTGCACATGGGATCTACGTGTCTCTGACTTGTCGAGTGAGCTCCCTTCAGTTTTTCATCGCAATCCCATCTACGTGCATTAAACTCTTTTCAACGTGCAAAGTTTGATTGCAATTCCTGACCTGAAACCACTGCAATACATCTACGTGCATTGAGCCTCTCTTACGTGGTGAAATCCTGAAATTTTTTGCCTTCTAATACAACACGTCTTTGCGTATTGCATGGCCTTCTACGCACATTGCATCTGATCTATATGTGTTGTAGCCTAATTTACGTGCATAGTGTCCAATATGGAAAACCCAGTATATCTCTGACTTGATCAACGTCTGTAGATCATAACACAACTGAAAGAACAAATACCACAGTAGAAGGGGGTTGAATAGTGTGCAGTTCAAGGCTTTGAATTCTTTTTAAAGTGGCACACAAAAGTGAATCAAAATAATAAAGAACACAGGGAATTTAGAGTTGTTCAGCCTAACTCTAGCATATTACCACTACCTAAGTATCACCACTTAGGATTTCCACTAACTCCAATCTCTTTTTACAACTTTTATTTTCAAGCTAAGTGAGAATTCTTACAATTCTTGATTCGTGTTCAAGAATAACCAACCTAGGATCTACCCTTGATCCCAACTTCACAAACTTTTTTTTTTGAATAAATAAATTGATCATCAACAGATTTGGAATAAGGACACAAGTAGTGAAAAATATGAATTAAGAAAAAATAAACTTGTATCACCAAGAACAATGAACAAAGCTAGATTTTTAGTTGCAAAGAGTTGTAGATGTGTAGTTGTTGTGCCCTATTCTATTTTGGAAGTATATTTATACTCCATGTGTAATCCCAATATGGCTATCCAAGAAGGGGATGAATTGGATTTCTTGATAAGTATAAAAGCTTTTTAAAACTTTTTGCAATATTTTTAAAAATGAAAGTCGATAGCTAAATCCAACAAACAACCACAGAAACTGAAATGAAAATGAGTAAGGGATAGAGAAAACAAATCCAAGATTTATAGTGGTTCGGTCCTCCTTGACCTACGTCCACTCCTCTAGCCTCAACTAGAAAATTTCAATCCACTAAATCTTTCTCACTTGTGGGTGGAGGCAAACCATTACAACCTCTTATTTTTCAGGCTCACAAGATAACCTTTTACAACCACTTGTTTTTAACTGGTTCAACAAGAAAACCAACACTCACTTGTTTTTCAAAGGCAACAAACAAGCAAACCTATTCTACCCATAAGCTTTACAACCAAATCTTGATTACAAAAGGTTTAATAGAACGAGAATGATATTCTCACACCAACTCTCAAAGTAAATAGCAACACAAAAGCTTAGTTGTGGTATAAGAACTTGAAAACACTTAGAGAGAGAAAGTCAATAATAAAATTAGCAAAGCCTGGGCACACTCTCAATGCGTTCTCTATTTGTCTCTGAAGTGCATACCTCTATTTATAGGTAGTCTTCAAAATGTATCCGTTGTGAGACTTGAAAAAGCCGTTAAGAGACGAGAAATAAATTATGATTTTGATGACATCAACATGTACAATGTGCATTGTATCCCATGCAATGTGCGTTGTAAATATCCCATTGACGTACAACGTGACTTGCTTCCTTTCAACGTGTCTTGCATCAAACTCTGATGCTTCGGCCTTAAATATTGCACAATGTAATGTATCTTGTTTTTATGCAAGTGACTTGAGTCTTCATCCAAAATACTCATCTGGAAATTTTATTCGTATAACATGACTTGTGTCCATTTACAACTTGCATCGATCATGCATCAGTGTGCGTTGCATATGGCACTTCATCCTTCAATGTGCATTGTCAATCTCCAAAGATCGCTCTTTTGATTCTATCACGTGATTGCATAAGGAGTCAGAGAATATTCAAATTTGAATCTCGAGGTACTGACTTGTCAAATGATGGCATCACCTCCTTCAACGTGACTTGTATCTACTTACAACGTGCATTGAGGAATGTTTTCAAAGGTGACTCCTTTGCTCACAACGTGACTTGAGACGGAGTGCAACATCGGTTTCCATTGCTTGCAAGTCGACTTCAAGTCTAATGCTCATTCTCGTCAATGTGACTTATATAGTCTGCAACATGACTTGTGCACAAGTACAATTCATGTCGAGAGCACTTCATTCACATAACGTAACTTGTAGGCTCTACAACGTGACTTGTAGATAAGTGCAACTCATGTCGATAGCACCTCATCCGTATAACATGACTTGAGCTTCATGCAACGCGCCTTGTATGTTTTAGATACCTATTGCCTCATTAGTTCAACTCGATAACGTGACTTGTATCTTATGTTGCACGACTTGTACCTCAACTGGAAAACCCATAATTTCTTTGGTATGATCAATGTGACTTGTAGTGGATGAAACACGCGTTGATCATACTGCAATGTGCTTAACATTTGCTACAACGTGCATTGCTTAACTTTTTCACATGTATTGTTAAAATCATCAAAACTGAGAGTCAACACCATGGAATATCTCTAGCCGTTGTGACTCAAATTTTTCCCATTGGAATGTGAAATCAATTTGATTTTATTTCCTTTTCAATCCTTACTCGAGTAATAAATGAGTCTACTCGAGTAACTCCAGCTTTGATCTCCAGTGTTGAATTTCAGCCTTGACTTACTCGAGTAACAATAAGTTCTACTAGAGTAATCGATGCTTTTTGACTGTTGTAATTTGATTTCCTTCCATATTTGACCTAATTGCTTTAGACCTTGATGCACCTAAAACCCGTTTACTCGAGCAACAAGCTCTCTACTCAAGTAACTAATGTATCAGACTACTCATCAATATTCTAGAGCCATGGTTTACTCGAGCAACTTCTTTCTTTACTCGAGTGAGTTCTAAATCAATGCAACCTCTGGAGTGTTCACTTAGTCGAGTAACTCGTATTTCAGCCTTCACACACTCGTATGATAATGTGTTCTGCTCGAGTAACTTCTTGGTTTTGTAGCTTTCTGGAGCCTGCACTTACTCGAGTAACTCATGAGTTGGTCGAGTAACTCTAGACCTTGGTCGAGTAACACCTAGAGCATACTATCTCTTGGACACTGCACTTACTTGAGTAACATTGAGAGTTGGTCGAGTAAGGCATGCTTTCTTCCAATAATTCCATCTTTTGGCAACCTTGTTTAACATTGTATTTGTCTAACTTATTTTCCACCTTTTTCATCATCAAAACACAAGAGGATCTAAATGTGAACCACCCTTGGTTCAACAACAACGTGCATAGATCATGGTTGTACGTACATAGGTGTTGTACTACGTGCATTATGACCACAATCAGGGAGTCTGCATCTTTGAGCCTCTTTCATGGATGTTTTGTGCACATCATCATCAAAACCAAAGTCAACATCTTAGTCATAATGTTGTGTGATTAACTTTATGCCTCAAACTTAAGTGATTAAGTACTCATCTACGTGCTTAAAAAATTATGGGCACCAAGATTTGCATACCTTATGTTCTTAACTCAGACATTTGAGTACGTAACAAAATTTTCAAGATTGCACCTTGAATATTCTCTTATGTCAGCAAATTAGGAATCATCAAATTCAAATCTTGAGGAGTGTCATAACGGTCTGTTAGACTTTGTTTGCATCTGAGTTACGTGCTTAAGCTTCCTCATTTACGTGCATAAGTCTGTTCCTCCAAGATTGCACATTTATCTTCTTTACGCGCTTAACCAAACCTTGACTGCGTAATTTTTTCTTCGGATTGACCAGAAAGATTCAGCTTATTTCTGCTCCTCCTTTACGTGCGTAAGTAATCCCTTACGTGCGTAACTGTTCAAGTAGCCCTGCAAGACTCAAGTCAGGTAGAGAGACACACGTCAACATTCATTTGGACTTCACCAATTACGTGCTTAACACTTCCAACTTTTCAACTTCTTCAATATTTCATGGATGTTTTGTTGTCATCATCATCAAAACTAGACCCAACAATTCTCTCTATTAGAGAAATAAATTTTGCTAGCTACACAGTGTAGAATAAAAATAAGACGATGTTGGTGCATTAAAGCAATTTGAAATAATGTTTTTAGAAACAAATTTTTTAAAAATAAAAAAATCTGAGAAAATTGTACATCAGTGTAATTAGTGATAATCAGTTTGATTAAGGAACATGTGCGAGACAACTATTGTTAATGTATACTGCCTTCTTATATTTATATAAAGTATATATATGCATAGCTTTCATTATTGTGGTAATTAACACTAGTGAATTTGGACTTAGTGTTTTGAGTTAGATTGAGATGTAACGAAATGTATTATGATACAAATCTCTATAATCAATTTTGTGAGTACAATGTGATATTAAATCTATTTTGATTGAAGCCTTATAATACATCAATAGAGGGTACATTGACTTAAGTATTAATTTCTTCTTCTTATTTATAAATATGTAAAATAAATAAACATTTTTGGTTCATTATAGATTTATAACTAGCTGAAAGATCTGCACAAGGCGCAAGTGCGATTTATGGTGTATCCACTTAATATATATAAAAAAGAATAATATTGATAAATTAATATAATAAGAAATAATGAATAACGATGAATGATCAATAATTTTGAAAACATTTCCATGCGATGTATTCAATTTAGTTTTTCCTCTGTATGTTTCAGTTAATACATATAAATTGGTTCATTTTTTATTTTAAATTTTGTAATTAGGATCATCAATTTGGTAGGATAACTGAAATAAAATTGTCAAAAGTGATTGGTTAAATCAATTTATTATGTAATCAACTAAAGGCGATATAGACCTCCAAACTAAACTTATCTTGTTAAATAATTTTGTTACTGATGTTTTAAAAATAAATATTTTTATTTGGATGTTCTTATAATTTTTTAAAAGATGAATATTCCGCCAATCGTTAAAAATTAATAATATTGTATTGTTAAATAATCAAAGCATTAAATTATTATAAAGTAAAATATAAAAATTAAGAGATTTTAATAACAATAATCCAATAAAAATTAGTTAACCACCTTTTCATCTGAATTATTTATTATTTTTACAAAATAAAGACTGTTACAAAATTAATTATATATTCTTTATATATTCCAAATTAATCTAAAAAACTGCGAAACAAACTAAAACAATTATCCACCTTAAAGATGTATGTGGTTTGTTTACAAATAAACTAGAGGTTTGGCCCGTGCTAGGCACGACTATCATAACAATTAAACTAAATTTTAGTTTTGGTGTTTAAATAACATTTCTAAAATACACTAAATGAATTTTTAGCTAGTTTTAGTGATTTTATGTTTAAGTGTTTATTTCATATTTCCTAGAAAAAATGCATGAAATAATATATTTGTCATATTTGTCAATGATACTTATTCTTCGAAACACGGTGATTGTAGATTTATTATTTAATTGTATATTAGTTTTAACATTTAGATAATATATTTTCCAAAATATCTCAACTGAATTTTAAACTATCTCAATATTTATTTGTTTAAACTAAATTGGATAAAAATAAATTAAATAATAAAAAATAGAAAAATGCACGTCCTTTAAGGTGCAGATTGATTCTATATACAAAGTCAATATACACCCAACAAATACCACATGTTTTTAAAATATTTCAGTGGTGAAAAAAGAAAGGAAAAGAGAACATGTTAAATTGGAAACTTGGAGGTGCGTTAAACGACATCCTTCCAGTTTGTTCCATATTTTTAATTATTATTTTTCCTGACTTGCACCTTCAATTCAAAAAATAGAAATCTCGTTACAAACCAAAAACTGAACAAACATTTCATCAGTCCCCACCGCCTTTCCCCTTCGCTTATGCACCTTCTCATTCTAACAACGACCCTCTAGATCTTTGTTCTCTCCTAGTATGTGTTGAGCCATTTATAGGCATGCGAATTCCTTTTAAGTTTTGATGATTTATAAAACAATTGATAAAGTTAAGCTAATCATGTTTACTAACCCTTACGACGTTATTCTATGATCTAAGCATGTTGTGCCATGATCTATGCATATTAAAAATATTGGAAAAAGTGGTTTGCCCATGACGGGTGAACCGAACTCGGTCGGTCGAGGTGTGAACTAAGATCGTAGACCAAGACCAATTGGAAAGCCCAATTGAGGAGATGCAAACTCGGTTAGCCAAGATGTGAACCGGGACGATGAATTGGGACCAATTGGTAAGTCCAATTGAGTTGGGAATAAAATGGGCACGTAAGCCCGTTAGGCCCACGAACCCATTTGAGGGCTTATATAAAGAGCTTTGCTCCTTCATTTCCTACATACACCAACACACACCTCCAAAGAGAGGGAGAGAGAGCTTTCCACCAAAAGAGAGCAAGGCTCGACCTCTTGTCCCGAGTCCTACACAGATCATATGTGGCATCTAGACTGTGAAATAGTCGGGCATTCCCGTTGACATTTCAACTGTGGTTTTGTAATATCCCATTCGTTTTGACTAGAATTTGATGGTATTCCGTCAAGACTTCAGGGAAATTCGGGGCTTTGAGGTGCTAAACTTCGATCGAGAATGTTTGGAGGTGGTTTGTGTGCGCAAAGCACATAGCAGGTCATATGTGTGCATTGGAGACGTTCTACGTGCATAGATTGAGGTCAGAGTGTCGTCTACGTGCGTAGGTGATTGTACTATGTGCGTAGATGGATGTCTGATCCAGACTGTGAGTGTGCCTGGGCGTGTCTGTGTGTGTTGGAGACGTCCACGCACGTTGGACGTGATTTGGACTTTGAACCGTGGTGAGCATGGTGATCTACGTGCATAGCACTAGGTGATGTGCACGTTGATCGTTGATTTGTGAGGGAAAGGTTGCCAGATCTGCCATCTACGCAAACAGGAGCTTCGTCTATGCACGTAGTACTCGGTCAACGTGCGTAGAAGAAGGTTCAACGCACGTAGATGGGCCTTTCTGCGATCTTTAAATGAAATGCCACGTTTCAGTTCTGAGGTTCTATAAATACACCCACCTACGGCTCTTCTGTCATAACTCATCGTAATCACCGAAATCACTCTCTCAACTACTCCTCTGCACTTGCAATCAATCCTCAACACTTCCATTGCGATTCTGAAGGTAAGAATCGTTATTTGATCTCTTTTTTCCATCATCTCACCTCATCTTTGTTCATCTAGGGTTTTGAACGGATTTTGAGGTTTTGTTCAGATCTTCCTTTTCTGTTGTAAAGGAAGTTAAATATGGGTATATTAAGCTTGGTTAAGGTTGTAACCACTGGATTCTAGCGTCGGTTCCAATGGTTTCGTGTTTGAACAAAATGGGTTTGATCCGAGCTACGGTTCCTAATTCTAGTAGATTTCTCATCAGATCTGTAGTTCTACCTGATTTATATGATAGATAGATGTTAGAAATACATAGATCTGACATTGGGTGTCAATATTTAATGATTTGTGTCGAGTGGGTCAAGAACTCCGAATTTGGGGATTTGGATTCTTGATGATTTTGAGGTTTGTAGGAT
>CAODLS010868165.1:0-14064 GCA_948243855.1 Flueggea neowawraea
AAAAATACCCATTACATGACCATTCATAAAACAAGAAAAGAATCTATTAATCAGTTTTTTTAATCAATAATCGGTTTTCTTAATATTAAAAAGAGGAAATTACACCAACTGCCATTTTTTCTCTTTCACCTTTCACAATTAACCTAAAAAATTTAATTTCTATAATACAACAGTTTTATTTTTAATTTCCACATTAAAACAATATTAATATCCTTTTTTAGTATCTCTCTCCTCACTCATCCTCTCTCTCTCTCTCTCTCTCTCTCTCTCTTCTTTGTAACCTTTCTTCCCTTCCTCTCTGCTCTTTGCTCCTTTGCCTCCCTCTCTACCTTTTTGCTCCATCGTCGCCTTCTCCTCCTTTGTATGCTCTCCTCCTCGGCCTACCTCTCATCTATCACCTCCTTTCTTCCTTCTCTCTCCTCCCTTCTATTTTCCTTCGCGTTTCTCACTTTTTTTTCTCTCTCTTCTATCCTTGGTCCACTTCGTCCTCCTCATCAATTGTCTTCCTCGTGAATGACGTGACCTTAGCTGAGCCGAAGAGAAAGCACAACGCGACGAGAACGATGATAGATTTGGAGAGGGAGTCAATGGTTGGCTATAATGTGGAGAGAGAGAAAGAGAGAGAGAGTTGGGTAGCGAGAGAGCAAGGCATAAAGGCACGACGAGAGTGATAATGGGAAGGAGAGACGCGACAAGAGTGAGAATGAAGGTAAGAGATGGGTGGCGACTGAAAGGGGTGGCGGCTAGGATTTCAAACCTAAATCTTTTTTTACTCGAATAATAAAGAAACTACATTTGTTTTGTACTCAATTTGGCCTCGTTTTGTACTTGAATAATAATAAAAAATTTAAACTTTGATGTACTCGAACAATAAAGGAAACATTAAATTTTTAGTTTGTTCTTATTATGTTTGTACTCGTGTTGTACTTCACATGTACTCGGTTATATTAGTCAAAAGAGTTTCATTTTTGTTATGACTTTAGTTGTACTCGTATTGTTCTCCACATGTACTCGATTATACTAATTAAAAGAGTTTAATTTTTGTTGTTACTCTAGTTATACTTGTGTTGTACTACACATGTACTTGGTTATATTAGTCAAAAGAGTTTCATTTTTTTGTGACTCTAGTTGTACTCATGTTGTTCTTCACATGTACTCGGTTATACTAGTTAAAAGAGTTTCATTTTTGTTGTTACTCTAATTATACTCGTATTGTTCTCTCATTGTACGCAGTTTGTCCTCGAGTTGTTCTCCACATGTTCTAGTTTTTTCTAGTAAAAAGACATTTCACTCACTCTAGTTTATACTCTCGTTGTACTTGTTCGCACTGACTTGAAGAAAGTGGTCAAAGCGCAGTCAACTTTCTGACGTATGGTCAACACACGGCCACACTGTTATATTTTTTAATATTTTATTCCGTATTTTCATTTTTAGTAAGTTTTTCAATTAATATTGTATTATAAAAATTATTTTTTGTTTTGTTGTCCACTTTTGTATATCACCCATTTTAATTCCTGTAATTCTCATTATATATATAATTGATTGTTACTCCAATAAACTTTCGAACCAAACCATCCTTGGAAATCTGTCTTTTTTAAGATTATTTTAATTCTTTTGGACATTTTTGTGCAATTTTCTCTATCGTTTAATTAATTTAGCTTAAAAAATTATTTTAATTTTGGTTAAGTAAAAATGCATCTTCCTAATTTGCACCCATATAAGCTTCATGCTCTCTCTTGTCACCTGTCCCCATTCTTCTCTTCCCTCTGCCCCCATTCCCTTAATTTATTTTTCATCAACACAGTCTCACAAACCCTATACCACAACCCTCGAACACTTTCAATCTCTCTTCGACTTGTAAGTATCTATCGATAATAATCTTTACAATCTCTATTTTGCCTATAATTTCTAATTTGTCTATATTTGCATAATTATTTTTATGTTTATTCGTTAAGGCACTTGGCAAAACTTCTCAATTCAATTTACATTCACGGGTTGTACTGTGAGAGACAAGCATGTCCGTACCACCCGCAGGGGTCGATCGGGTAAACCCGAAATGGATCCTTGTTGTTTTGCATCATCAATGTCCAAATCTATGCTCGAATCGGGCTTGAAACCATTGGCTTATCATATCGGTATGAATGATCCTCAAAACCCTAATTCTAATTCTAATGCTAATGTGGGCTATGATGATAATGGGTGGGGTTATTGTACTGAGGAGCAATTAGAGGAAATCTTGTTGAAGAATTTAGAGTTTTTGTATAAAGAGGCTATTTCTGAGCTCGTTGGGTTGGGTTATGATGAGGATGTAGCTTTAAAAGCGATATGGCGAAATGGGCATTGTTATGGTGGTATGGATGTTTTTGACTAATATATTGCATAACTCATTGGCTTATTTGAATAGCAATCCTGGTTGTTCTGGTGGTATTAATGAGAGTTTGGATGAGTATGAGCCTGTTTTCAGTGATTTGAGGCAGTTGGAGGAGTATTCGCTTGCTGCAATGGTCTGTTTGTTGCAACAAGTTAAGCCACATTTGAGTAAAGGTGATGCTATTTGGTGTTTGTTGATGAGTGATCTTCATGTTGGTAGAGCAAGTACTATTGAAATGCCATCGACCAACTCTCCTGCTAAGCTGGTAATGTGTCAAAGGGTAATGTAGATGGTGTTGGAAGTACTGGACTTGATAATGGGGTTGGTGTGATGGCACCGGCTCTTTGCAGGTTCCATGGAGGATGGGGTTTTGGTAATGGGCAAGGACCTGATTTTACTGTTAATGGATTTTTCTCGTCTAGTACTGAAATGACTTTGCGAAGGGATATCGAATGTCCTAAGAGATTTAATCTCTCACCTTCCATGAAGTCTCTATTGAAGAAGAATGTTGCGATGTTCGCTGCAGGTTTTAGGGCTAATTCAAAGCAGATGCAAACACAGACACAGGTGCAATCTCAGCCTTGTGTGAGTGTTTTGCCATCAGGTGGTGATGTGGTAGCTGTTTTCCCAGGAGATGGGTTTTCAGCTCAAAATGATGGGGAATGCCAGAATCAGAAAAATCAAGATGAGGTTAATTCAATGTTGAGCAAGTTTCACGATCTGAACCTGGATGAGAACTCGGAGCTTACGGGTGAGAATCAAAGGGATGAGATGATAATGAGACTGCTTCACCAGATTCAGGATTTAGAGAGTCAAGTGAAAGAAAGGAAGGAGTGGGCGCATGAGAAGGCCATGCAAGCTGCAAGAAAGCTTAGTAATGATTTAACTGAACTTAAAATGCTGAGACTGGAGAGGGAGGAGACCCAAAGATTGAAGAAAGGGAAGCAAACTCTGGAAGACTCAACAATGAAGAGGCTGTCGGAAATGGAAAATGCCTTGAGGAAGGCTAGTGGTCAAGTGGACCGGGCAAATGCTGCCATTAGACGGCTTGAAACTGAGAGTGCAGAAATTAGAGCAGAGATGGAAGCTTTTAAATTGAGTGCATCTGAATCAGTGACAGCATGTTTGGAGGTTGCAAAGAGGGAGAAAAAGTGCCTGAAGAAGCTTTTAGCTTGGGAGAAGCAGAAAACTAAGTTGCAGGACGAGATTGTGGTTGAGAAGGAGAAGATCAAGGAACTTCAGCAACAATTGGCAACGGTTGAGCAGGCTCAGAAAGATGCTGAGGTTCTTTATCTGTCTATCCATATATATTTTATGAATGTTCTCTGTACTAATTCCATTTAGATGCATTTGGGTGACGTTTAGATGGCATGTTGACTATCAGTGTTTAGTATGCCGTGGGACCTTTCTCCAGTCCTCCAATAGTTAAATATTTAAAAATGTTCTTTTGTCATTACTGCAATCAAAATGGCGTACAGCCATTGTTACAGTTTCTGAGCATAATCATATGGGAATATAGACACTCTGCTTAAATAAATAACTAAATCTTTTTCTTTGTGCATCTGTTTCTTCTTTGAAGTAGGCAAAGTGGGATAGGAAACAGAATGTATTCTCTTTAACATATATAATGCAAATGTTATTTCTTAATTGAAGATCTGCAATGCACCAGTGATAGGGGTAGAAACACTGTTGAATAGTTCAGTTCACTAACTTGGTGGATACTAATAGATGTCTTCTGGGAACTACACTGTGAATAGAAAAACTTGGTTCTATGGTATAACTTCTTACTGGTTTTTCAATGGTAAAAGAAAATAGATCTCACATGTTTGCAGAACAGCTTTGCCTCAGGATAAATGAACAATCATGTGGCGGTCAGTAAGCTTTGCTATCCATCTTTTATTTACAATAAAATAGTTCATGCCTCGACTGAACAATTACCTTGTCTTTTAGACTCTCTCTCTCTCTCCAGCCATCCCTCCCAAGAGTCTATTTTAAAGTTTAATTTGGAAATTGTTATAGATACTGCACCTTATTATATGTGGTAAATCAAACTCCCCTGTTTATCACAGCACAATCTATCTATGTGTCTATATTAGATTAACATGAACATCATTATATATTCTTCTTCTTAGCATATGTGGTAAATCAAAAGCCCGTTCTGATCACAGCACTTTTCCTTTGAATATGAGCACCAGCCATCTCCATGGATTTTTTTTTTTCAATTATTGTCTTCTGTGCATAAAAATAGAAATTCAAGATGGTTTATTTTTCAGTTTAGTTCATATGCTGTATGTTGTAAGTTGTCAGCACATGTTTGATTTAAATTATTTAATGTATGTTCTTGTACATTTCAGTTGACCAGTCATAGTTGCAATATTCTTTCTCAGGCAAAGTGGAGGCAAGAAATGAAGGCAAAAGAGCAAGCTATGGCCCTAGCAGAGGAGGAAAGACGCTCCAAGGAAGCAGCTGAAGCGAATAATAAAAGGAAACTTGAAGCTTTGCGCCTCAAGATAGAGATAGACTTTCAGCGCCATAAGGATGATCTGCAAAGACTTGAGCAGGAGCTTTCGCGTCTAAAATTGCATGCAGACTCAACCGAATTGAATAATCAACCTACGACTTTACCATCAGGGAAGCCCGAGAGGAAAAAACCCCAAGGTGAAACTATCACGAAACTACTCAATGACTTGGAGAAACTGGAAGATTTGAGTGAGAAGAAAGGAAACTGCGATAGAGAATGCATAATTTGCTTGAAAGATGAAGTCTGTATTGTTTTTCTCCCTTGTGCTCACCAAGTAATGTGTGCCAGTTGCAGTGACAATTACGGGAAGAAGGGTAAGGCAACCTGTCCGTGCTGCCGGGTTCCTATAGAACAGAGAATCCGTGTCTTTGGTGCAAGCTCGTAGTTGGAGTTGATTTAAGAAATAAATAAAAGAAAAGTGTTTCTTTCCTGGTACGGTTGGTATTATGCGACTTATACTCCGGTTAAGTTATTGGGTTGCTTGATTTTGCTAAGGAAACTGCTTTAAAATAGCCAGTACTTATAAATATATGTAAATAAGATGCTTTTTTAGGTCTAATGGATGGTTTTGGCCTAGATAAGCAAAATTTTCTTTCACCATGTGTTGCCGTTGCCTGGAAGTTTTTTTTCTGTATAATTCTTTGGAAATAGCAACCTGGAATTCTGGTTCAAGTTATTATTTATTGTTAAATCTTCATGTTCCCTTTCACTTTTTTTGCCGGAAGTTAATTTAGATGTCAAACAAAATACATACAAGAAGGGTATAGATCAAAGAGGGTTCCATGTTGAACTTAGAAATACACCATAACCTAATATGGGATTATACAGTAAAAGGGGTTTTATGGTGCCATAGCTCACCCATTGTTCTAACAGAACACCGGAACACCTACAGTTGAAGAAAGTCCATTTGCCATCCATGACCACCACCCACCGGATTTTTGTTGAAAACTCTTGAATGGAGATTCTAACACAATACTTCTACCACTCCCACTTAAATAAGAGCTCCCAAGCAAACAATAAATCTTGCCTGAAAATGATCTTCAATGCCAACAAACCGGAGAAGAAAGCCAAATCCACTTGTTCCTCTGCCATTGACAGCCATATCATTTGAGGGATCTAGCTCACAAAGAGAGAATTAGATCCAAGGTTTGTTTGAGGATGATCATGTTTAGTTCGTGGTTCAAGTTATTAGAAGCTCCAAATCTAGTTTGACTGTAGGTAGCATTAGGGTATTGATTTGGATGTGTATTGAATATGATTGATTTATGATTACAAGTATATAAAAGGTTATAATGTGTGTATGCATTTGTGTGTATAGTGTGATGAACTCCCACATCGGATAAGTGAGGGATAGGTTTTGGATTTATAAACGTGGGTGCTGCACACTTTAATAGTTTGACCGTTTAAGAAAAGATAATAGTCTTGTGATAAAGTGGTATCAAATCCGACTTGACTCCGATGTTCAAGCCAGGCACTCTAAGGTGATGGTGATGACCTTTTATAAAAGTGGGCGCTCTAAGGTTATAATGTGTTTTATGCATTTGCGTGTACAGCCATGCAGACATGCATACATACATATGTATGTGCATACACGTGTACATATGCATTATACATGATTTTTTCTTTTTAAATCTTGTACATCATAATTTATTTGGGTGTTCTAATTTGTTCTGTCATGGCTTGTCCATTAAGCCAAAACAACCACCTCCCTTATGAGAAAACAGCCTAGTTGAACTAAAAATGAAAACAGAAACACCATTGCTACAGCATTTTAATTTTTAAACCGCAGTAATCTTAACGAGATTTTAGTTAAGCAAGTCCCTGCAATGCAGGCATTGTATTACAATACTAAAACGATTGCCAACTTAAAGGTTGATGCTGCATAGCGAGAAATATATTTCAAAATTTCAATATAATGTTTTAGTTGATTTTTAGAATTCCACAATAAAATAGGCTTCTTTTAGTTTCTTAATATAGATTTAGTATTTTTCTGTCCTTTAGTTTGATTTAAGGAATAAAATTTAACTCATATATAGTTTTAATTTATCCTTTTGCAGGGAATCCATCGATTCTTTCGATAAGCAAGTGCTCTTGAAATTACAATCCTCATTTCTCACTACATGTATATTAAGTTTGTTCCCTTTTCTTTTTTCCTACTACTTCGTATCTTTTTGGTCACCTTTTTGCATTCTTTTTTTTTTAAATTCTAATCTGGGTTAGCTACTCTACTGACAACATAACGCACACTCAACAAACTCTTTTAAAAAGAGAGAGGAGGTCGCCGGCCTCTAGGGAAAAAAAGAGGATTTCATTCTCTATTACACAAAGTTAAAATTTTGTTTCGATCTATGTGTTGTATCTAAACTATGAACGAGTTAAACACTCTCGTTCTAACACGACTATGGTTTTTTCGTGAGAACGGTAGATGAACTTAAGCTGTATATCGAGGTTAGTAACTTGAAATGTTATTTGATTGGTTGATTATACTATTAGTCAATTAGATACATAGATACTTTCACTATAAATATAACATTAATTATTTGTTTTCAAAAATAAAAAACTTTTAATCCAACTCAGCAAACAAAATTAGCTTCTTACCATATCACGAGTCCAGTTGTACAAAATAAATTGTGACATATAATTCAGAGAAATTTTATGATCGAATTATAGTTTAAAAGCATGGAAAACAGGATAGTCTCCTCACCTTTAAATACGAACTACACAAGAAAATCTAAAAAGTGAAATTCAAAAAAATCCTACAGCTCAATCATACTTTGGAGCTTGGGGTCTTAATTTTTAAAAGGAAAATCATCATTAATTTCATTGAGCAATATTGTTAACAAGGATTATAAACTAAATTTGGAAAAAAAAAATGCAGAGACAACAACTGAAACAACATTTTTGAAGTTTGTAACTGTTGAGATTTATACCTATAAATATTAGAAGAGTTGTTAAAATTGTTGATATTAATGTCAAGTGTTTGGATTGATCGTTAAAGTAATTGATCTTAATTATTATATAAAATACTAATTAACAAAGACAACTCATCATTAAATTACTTTAATTCCTTTCGAAATAAAAGATTTAAATAGTTAGAAGCTATTCAAACGAACTAAAAACTCTACCAACTTTCAAAACAAACAGCAAATTTGGAACGAAACCCTCCGAACCACTCGACCACCCTCTAAAACGAACGAGGCCTTGGTCAGTTCTTTTTGGTCAGAACCTTGATCGGTTCAAAACTGAAGTGGTTCGGTTACTCGTATCAGAGAAAAATAGTTGAAATCAAGTGCAAAGTGGACTCTGTTCTTGATGCCAGATGACAAAATCTGGACTTCATAATGAGATGCTGAGAGTGCACGGGAAAGTGCACGAACATAAAATCAAGCACAACACAGCTGCGTGTGATTACAACCGTATATATGTATACACAGTTTTAGTTCATCATAAGCATGATTTTTTGTGTTAGGTTAACAATAACGAAGCACACAAAAGAAATTAGGATTCCCTTCTGTTCAAGTTAATAATAATAGAACCTCAAAAAGTTGACAATAACAATAATTATAAGGCCACAAGCTATATGTCCCGTGACCAAGGAAGGGTGCCTCTAGCTGCACCAATTAACAATGGAAAACCAGCAGCATCAACTTCTCATTTGAAGTGAATTCTGAGGCCCAATTTCCACCAAATTTATAACAAATTGGTCAATTGGCGGTGAATGATTCACCTTGTCCACAACTTCATTTCATTTATCAACAACACCTGTACAGCAACCAAATTGCACCTACTTCTTAGGTGGGTTAATGTACAAATCAGAGATCAATTCATTGAGGTCTTAGTCCTGCAATTTGTTTTTTTTTTTAAATTTTGTTTTCGACATGTTCATTTGGAAGTAGACATCAAAACAAAAGAAACGAAAAAAAAACAATGGCTTATAATTCTTTGGTATTAGAATCAATTATATTATTAAAGGGTTATAAATTTAATTTCGAGTGAGAGAAAATAAAATAAATTATAAAAAAGAAAGAAAAAAAGTTGCAAACATGAATGAAAAATTAGGTCATACTCGTACAATAAGGCAAGGGAATTTGTTTTGATTCAACATTAATACTGCGTCCCTCTATTTTTTTTTCCTTTATTCTTCTCGTTGATATTTTAGTTAAAGACTTTTTTTATAACTCATTTCATTTTCTCCCCCATCGATAATCAAATTCTTTACTTTTAATAATTGAGTTGATTTCAATACTAATAGGTTAACCACAAGGTCATTGATTAATTAAAAACTGATTCGTGTTATAATTTGAAATTTTTTTAGAAGTATTGGTTTAGTTAGTAGGGCATGAAGTGCTCAATTAGAAAGAATGAAGTAATTGCATTGTCAACGAAGAAACACTAATTAATCTGAGATAATATATATGAGTTGGAAAACAATACATTCCTTTTCCTACTTGTTTCATGACTACAATATAGTATATAAAATTCAAAGAGCATATATGTAGATAAGAAAAGTTTCCATAAAATATGCTTCAAATTAAGTTGAGATCGTAGGACTTTTTTGGTCAAAAAAAGGAATATGATCAAACTAATGAACAGATCATAAGATCTTAGCAGTCCAATGAAGCCAATGACTGGAAGATTGTGTATCATATGTATCAACTTAGATTTTTGTTGCACCGGATAATTTTTTACGGGAACTCTTACAACTTTTGCTAATTAAGGTGCAATTTCTTTATTGGGAGTAACATTTTATAATTTAAAATAAATTTAAAAATATTATTACACTCTTACAAAGAAACTATAATAAAATTTATTTATTATTATATATCCAACAAATAATGTTGTACTTTAATTAGGAAAGGTTATAGAAGTCGAAAGTTGCAGAAAAAAATTATCCTATTGCACCGTGGCTTCGTTATTAACATTATACACCATATTTGAAAGATTGACATGGATATTTAGCAGATTACAGAAAATAAACTAAGATATTTGTAATGGAAAAATAGACAAATCTATTATATATTGTTTCGTCCAAGCAATTACAAACTATAAAATCTATTCAGTGTGAATAAAAAAATAAAAAAGAACAAATATTTATTCAAAATGTGTAGAGTGAATGAGAGCATTGAAGTTGGGAATATGGGAGAAACTGTGAAAACTAAGGAGAAATGGAAGAAAAGCATTCACCATTTTGATGAGAAAATCAAGAATTTTCCCTGTTTGCTATGGCAAACGACATGGAAAGTCGGTCGAGATGATCCTAGAAGAGCCATTCATGCTCTCAAAGTTGGTACTGCATTGACATTGGTTTCCTTGCTGTACTTACTTGAGCCATTATTTGAAGGCATTGGACAAAATGCTATTTGGGCTGTCATGACTATTGTAGTTGTCCTAGAATTCACTGCAGGTCAGTTTTTTCTTTTCTTCAAGAGTCATTTTATTTGATTCCACTTGAAAATCGAAATCTCGACCCCTCAATGCTGGAGACAACTTTGCCACCATCTTCAATTTCATTTATGCCTTGACAATCTTGATCAACAAAATGTTTTGTGTTTTTCAGGGGCAACTTTATGCAAAGGGCTTAATAGAGGAATCGGAACACTTCTAGCGGGATCATTGGCATTTCTCATTGAGTACATTGCAGAAGAAACTGGCCACGTCTTCCGGGCTGTTTTTATCGGAGCTGCAATGTTTCTGATTGGTATATTTTAAGTTTCAGTTTCTGTTACAACTTAGTTGCTGATCAATTCAAAATTAATATCCTCACAATCTTGATGGCGACAATTGATCTAAATATGAAGAAATCCACATGTGTTGTAGGCATAATTAAAATCAAACGTACCAAGCTATACAGATTATTCTTTTAGAAAAAGAAAGGAGTTTTGAATTCTGATCGAAGATTAACTTTTATATATGAAAATTTCCATTGTGAATTTGACAGGAGCTGCAGCAACATACATGAGGTTTTTTCCATACGTAAAGAAGAATTACGACTATGGTGTTGTGATATTCCTGTTGACCTTTAATTTAATAACTGTGTCAAGGTACCGCGTGAGCAATGTGCTGAAGATCGCTCACCAACGCTTCATCACCATTGCAATCGGTTGTGGTATCTGATTGTTGATGAGCCTTATGATATTCCCAATTTGGTCAGGAGAAGATCTGCACAATTCCACTGTGTTCAAGCTAGAAGGTCTAGCTAAATCAATCGAAGGTGTGAATGCATAACATGTAAATTTCGTATAATTTTAATTTTATTGAACTATATATAAATTTGTTCGTGATTCATCAAAGATCTGATATAAATTTAGATAAATTTGGTGCAGCTTGTGTCAATGAATACTTTCGTGATTATGAGAAAGAAGTGGTTCCAAATATTAAATTAACGGAGGATCCTATCTATAAAGGTTACAAAGCAGTGTTGGATTCAAAATCACAAGATGAAACACTTGTAAGTTTTTTTTTTTACTTATCAAGAAAAATTTCTTTTTTAATAAATGATTATCTAAGGTATTGGCAATGGAGGAGGCATGTGGGGTCAGATGGAGTCAGTTGATCCCATCGGCGGTCCAACGGACCTCTAAAAGTACCCGTCGCTCCCAATTGTTTTGTTCATCCCCTACCTCTTTATTCTAAGACCAAGTCTATGTGCTTTGTTTCAATTCCCTTAACCAAATTCTGACTCCACCATTAGATATTAGTGATGTGATTTAGCTGTGTGGCTCGATTTAAGTATACATTATTTAATATTTAATTCGTAATTAAAGTAATTGGTATTTATACTGTGCAAATTGAGCAGGCACTGCATGCGAGTTGGGAACCGAAGCACTCAAGGCATTGCAGATACCCTTGGCAGCATTATGTCAAATTAGGCGCTGTTCTTCGTCAGTTTGGTTACACTGTTGTTGCTCGACATGGATGTCTACAAACAGAAATTCAGGTAATTCACAAAGTAATAAAAGTAATGATAATGATGATGATTTGTGTGTCTGAAGGATTACGAATCACCTAATTATTAAATACTAAGATTTTCTTTATTGTTAGTTTAATTAAAATTGTGATGAAGAAAATATATTTCAAAATTTATTATTTAATTATTATACAAAAGTATTATAAAATATAATAAAAAAACAGCTCAAATAATAATGAGCATCTTTAAAATTGAAAAATTTGTGTTTTAGAACTTCAAAATGTAAAATCTTCTTGGACCAACTTCAATATCTATTGAAACAAATAAAGATTAGACACAAACATGGGAGGTGACAGCTTTTGATGAGGGGAAAAGGTATATCTTAGTATCTTCCAAATATATTTTTGACAACTTCTCAAACAACATTGCCGAAAGTAGTTTAATAATCATAAGATTTAAACTTGTCATGAAAAATTTATCAAAGTACCGACTTTGCACTAATAAATTTTTCGGAAAGGCTTGCGTTACTCTATTTCTAACAAATATTTGGTTATGGATGGTCAGACGCCAATATGTTGCCGCGCCCTCTTCAATGATCCATGCATTCGCCTTGCAAGTGAAGTATCAAAAGCACTAATGGAACTAGCTACAAGTGTCAAGAACCGCCGTCATTGCTCACCGGAGATACTCTCCGATCACCTCCACGAAGCCTTACAAGACCTAAACGACACCTTGAAATCACAACCAAGACTTTTCCTAGGCTCCAACAAGAACCAAGCCAAAAATATGCTTGCCCTAGTAGCAGCTCAAGCTGGTGAGCAAGCAAAAGACCATCAAGGAGTCTCACTTTCAAGCATAAAAACTGATTCGTCGGCATTATTCGAATGGAAATCCAAAAGATATAACAACAAACAATCCAAAGAAACCGACCGGAAGGTCTTAAGGCTGCAATTGAGTAAGATTGCAATCACAAGTCTTAAGTTTTCGGAAGCACTTCTTTCGTTGCCTTTGCTTCTTTGTTGGTGGAAACAGTTGTGAGACTTGACAATGTGATTGAGGAAGTGGAAGAGTTGGGAAGGATAGCTTGTTTCAAAGAGTATAAAACAGGTGATGATGAGGTTGTCTTAAATTACGAAACTCCGAAAATTAGTGTTACTCATCAGGAATTGCCTAGCCATGCTGTGGAATGATATTATATATACAGGTTTGTTAGTTAAGTATGGCTGCTTTCATTTTTTTTTTTACAATGTCTGGTAGATGCTAGTGAGAATATTGTTGATGTTCATTTGGATATTAAAAATGAGATTCCTTTAGTTTACATGATCAAACCCCACATGTTTTTATCATCTTAAATAGAGTTTGGTTTGGTTTGTCACTTGTAAACTCCTTTGTTTATTTATGAGTTAATTACGCAGGTTGCCATAATTAAAGTACGAAATTGTATAAATAGCCCCACATGTTTTTAAATTTTTAAAATGAAAACATGCTTAAAGTTTTTTTTGCAAATGCCCTAACTTTGAAACTAAATCTCTGAAATGTCATCTCCATTTAATATATAAGATCAAAATCTCATTTCAGCCCAAATTTTTCGTCTGCCTCTTTCTCTTTCTATCGTCTTCTCTCTTGTCTCTCTCTCTCTCTGTGCCAAACCCTAACCACCCTTTCCTTCTGCTCATTATCCTCTCTCTTCTTGCCAAACCTTAGTCGCCCTCTCCTTCTCCTCTCTTCATCTCTCTCATCACCAAACCCTAGCCATTGCCAAGCTTAACCACGAGCCAAGGTCTATAATCGAAGCTCTGTCATCTCAAACGTCTCTCAAGCTCAACACGATTTGAATTAAAGCTCTGTCTTGTCTCAGTGTCGCGAATTTGGAATGGTTAGTGTTGTGAATGGTGTCTCGTCTCGACGAGGGAGATGCGAACGAGGGAGGAGATATGGAATCAAAACTCCATCTCATATCGACGTCATGGATTTGGAATGGTTGGTGTTGCGAATGACGTCTTGTCTCGACGAGGCATATGCAAACGAGGAAGGAGATGTGAATGACGAAGATGTTGGGAATGGCAAAAATGTTTGGTGGAGAATTTTTCCGGGGATGCCTTGGTTAAGTTTGGAGAGCGGAAGCGAGTTGGAGTGAGGCAAGAAAAACAACACCAAGATTTTTATAGTGGTTCGGCCAACCATGCCTACGTCCACTACCTAAGTCTCACTTAGGTTTTCACTTTCAGAGATTGATTACGGCTCAATCCAACAAAGCCTTACACC